>JAUEKV010188620.1:6472-17813 GCA_031833985.1 Ancula gibbosa
TCCCATCTCTTCCGATAATGAGTGTCCTTATCTTTATTTCGTTTCATTCTTCATCATATCTTCCCTTCCTCTTCCGATAATGAGTGTTCTTATCTTTATTTCGTTTCATTCTTCATCATATCTTCCCTTCCTCTTCCGATAATGAGTGTCCTTATCTTTATTTCGTTTCATTCTTCATCATATCTTCCCTTCCTCTTCCGACAATGAGTGTTCTTATCTTTATTTCGTTTCATTCTTCAAATTTGGCCTTCTGAATCTGATTTTGATTTTTACCCCTCTTTTTCTTGCCACCATATAATTCCTATGATATTGAATCTCACCAGCTTACAACTGCGATTTAAGAAGAGTTGTCTCATTGGTTTTGTATGGCGGCTGTTCAAATCCAAAGCAAAAATGGCAGTCAGCGAGACTGGCCATTATAGTGTGACCGCTTCAGGGTTTGACCAATTTTTTTAGATTTGACATCGGGCTACTAACGTGTAGGCTAAATTTTAATTTGATATCTGTCCTTATTAGATCTGTTTCTTTGTGTATTTCTGTTTCATCTATTAATATTGTCAGTTGTGCTTGCACAATGTTGTCGTCATTTTGTTAAATTCATTCACAAATTAAAATCAGTCACTTCACTCTCTTTTTTTAACCTTTAAAAATTATGCATGATTTGAAATATATATTATATGTTCTTGGTGATGCATTTATGTAAAAAATGAATAAATTAAGCTCCCTTAATCAAAGGCCTCTTTGAACCTTGGTGTTTCAATGCTTCATTAAAAACTTTCTGAAAATAAAAAGGATGTGCACATGTTTCCGTCGCTTGTATGTTGTGCGAATGAGATTTTAAATTGTAAACTGTGAGCCAGACATGTTTGACTATATTAATATTATGTTGTGAATATGTAGACCGATACAAGTTACATGTACATGTCAAAGATCCCTTGGTGGTTAATAATCGCAAAGAGAAGGCCGATCAGGCCGCCACTCTGACAAAATTCAAAATTTCCTACAAAGGGGAGTTTGGCTGGGCAACCATACATCCCTGATACCAATATGCCTAGGCCAGGCATATCAATCAAGCTGCTCCCGTTGTATTGAAGCCCAATAGGGATTCTACAACGTAACTACATGTATACAGATACAGATAGTGAACTTTTACAACCCGACAAAGAATAATAATTGTCCAAATTGTTTTGGATAGTTGGAATTTGTAAAAACTAATTCCTTTAAGGCCATGAGGCCCATAGAGCTGGTGCTTATCCCCAGTTTCTATGGCGCCAATCGGAACGAGTGATCAATGAACACCCCTTGGAGAAGACGCCAGTTTCTCCCAGGTTTACTTTCCCAGCAGTCCTGGTACCCATTTGGCACCTGGGGGAAGTGTGGGACAGTGTAAAATGCCTTTCCCAAGGGCATAACGCCGGGGTGGTAGAACTACTAGAAGGTAGAAGTCAGGCTCGAACCTGGTGTCTTTCGATCAGCAGTCCAAAGCACTAACCGTTACACCACCAGCGCCACTAAAGTTTGTAAAAGGAACCATATTAATTATTAGTGAGGGATCGATACTCATGACAGGCCGACTGTCCAGCCATTCGCTTACACTAAACACATTTTGAGGTCCAACATTAGTTCTATTTTAAAAAAATATAAGAATAAGAAAAAAACCTTTTAAAACATATAAAATAATAAAGTAATGCCTGAAAGAAACAAAGCTCAAATATTGTAAAATAATGTCTTAAATGTTTATTTAAGTTGAGGCTTTATTTCACTTGAAAAGATGAAATAGAATGGTACTCTAAATCTAAAAGTCTTGACTGTAAATAGTGTAAACATACCAAACAAGTCCAATGTTTTAAATATTAAATTGACACAGTAAAGTAAAACATGACCTTGAAGATTGTAACAATGTAATGAAGATGATGGTAGATGTGGTAGTACTGGTAGATGATCCAACAAATCTTTGAAGAAAAACCACTAGATTTTGACAAGAAAATCTTATATTGAGTAAAACTATGCGATTGAAGAAGATAGAGGTAGATCTATCTAGATCTACATGTACATGTCTTATTATGTAGTGTTTATATGTATGCACAAGTATACAATATGTATATATATTATGAAAAGTGATTAATTTTGACAAGGTATCAACAGGAGATGATAGCATCTCAGGCAAGTATTGCACATGACACAAGGGATAATGCAAGTGGCCCTCTACAAAGTTTTCGTTAATATTATCATCATCATCATTATTAAATGTAAAACAATAGAACAACAAACCTACAATATCAAATGAGGTATTTCATATTAATTAATATTATGAAAACGTTAATGGATCAATAATGTACATGCAGTTAAAAACTAATTGAGAGTAAATCGTAAATATATGAAACAAAAGAGTTTACAGCGATAAAATGATATCAAAGAAAATCATACGCATACACATGTATTATAAAGTAAAGAACCAAACAGGTCACTGGCTCGTGACTAAAGGGACTAAGCAAGACTAAAAATGCGATAATTCGGCCCAAGCCTGAATCTTACTCTCAAACAAACCTCATTCTCATCTCATTTGTTACACATAAGATTATGTGATACATTTACAACTATAGAGTTGACCAAAGTAATTCCTGTAAGGCCATGAGGCCCATAGAGCTAGTGCTTAGGCCTATCCCCAGTTTCTATGGTGCTAAGCGGAATGAGCGATCGATGAACACCCCCTGGAGAAGACGCCAGTTTCCTGCAGGTTTACTTTCCCAGCAGTGCTGGTACCCACTTGGCACCTGGGTGAAGTGTGGGATAGTGTAAAATGCCTTTCCCAAGGGCATAACGCTGGGGTGGTATAAGTCAGGCTCGAACCCGGTGTCTTTCGATCCGTAGTCCAAAGCGCTAACCGTTACACCACCGGCGCCACTCGAGTTGACCAAAGAACATAGCAAATGGGACAGAACCAAACACTTGACATCATGCTTTACAATAATTTATCCCCCTGCAGGTCATGTCACTTACGTCCATCTCAACTCCATGGGGAGCATACAATATGAGTCTTTTTAAAGTTAAAGTAAAGTAGCCAATATCATTCATCATTATAACAATATCCAACTCTCCCTTTGTGGCCATATACTCGTTTAACACCTGAGTGGGGTGGAGAAAATATGTAAAGAGCCCTTCCCAGAGACGCAACGCCAGATCGGGGTGGCAAGGATTCGAACCCGTCACCTTTCAGTTGTGAGCCTAACTGCTTAACCACTCGACCACAGTACCACAAAAATTTGTATGACCAAAAAAATATGTCATACATGTATTACAATTAATATTCATAACAAATATAAGAAGAGAGAAGGTTTAAACAGAATAGGTTCCATCCCCGACCAAGAATCTTCGCTTTCTCCAACAAAGGAAGCACACAGAGTATCATTTATAATAATTAATTTTCTTTAAATCAGTATGGCCGCAATTACAGTACACACATCATTTTTGACATCACCACAATCGAATAGCAAAAACAACAGCAAAAGTACAAGTTGCAAAAGAGGGTTCCACACTCTACACCTGCATGGCACGCGTCTGACCTGAATACCATCAAGAGAAATGGGCAAACCTAGACAGTAGACTTGCGCGTTTTGTGCCGTAATATTACATAAAATTCCGTTCTTTTAAGTATCGATTCCATATAAATTAAATATAATACACCACAAGACACGCAAGTCTAGGTTTACCGGGAAATGCATGCACCAAATGTAGATCATCGACTCACTATGTCGTCCAACAGTCAGAGAACGTCGTCTATAATAACTGTACGCCCACTCTACTATTAATAGTCTTACGCCCCCTTCAACTACTGAATTACATTTTCGTCTTGTTTAATACTAACGTTGAGTTTAATCACAATTATTTGAATCTCTATAGTTCTGCATACTCTCCTCAATGTAGCTCCATTCTAATTTGTCTCTCTCTGTAACTAGAGGGGTTGAACACTGTTAGTTAGTTAAGTTGGGATTAAAGTCCTGCGCACCATAATCGGTGATCTCAGGGCTACTACTTGGTTTCTTCCTTCGTTAGTGCATTCTAAATAGTTTAAAAACAATTCAAAGTTGAATACTGAACAAACTGCGAATGAGATGTTGAACATAAAAGGTGTTGAATGGGCATCAGCATTAGTAACAAAAACAAAAATGTCTTAAAAAAATAATTTCTCATGATTATCTCAAAATGAAAATGAAATAATTAATTAGCACAAAAGCTTTGAACATAACTAGAATACATGATGCAAGATTTTCATTAATATCCTAAGTGGTAGGACTGATCTAGATGACAGCGTTTAGAAAAAAAACCCCAGAAAAAGAAGAAGAACGAATAACAGCTAATATGTAAATTGACGTATCTACAGATGATTCTTGAACGGATGCATCAAATTATTTCAAATAATACGTGAATGGACAGATCAACTAATATACATATTGACACATCCACTGATACAGAAATTGACATATCCACATATAATATGTGAATTGACAGATCACTGATTCGCAAATTAACACATCCACAGATTTGTAAATTGACACATCAACAGATACATGAATTAATACATCAATTGATACGTGAATTTGCATATCAAATATTAATCTGAAATTTTCAATCATACCATTTAAGATAAGATAAAATTATATTATTTCATCGAGGGATATTATATGCCAATGTACACATTGCAATGGAATTGTCAAACGATGATCATAAATGTGGAAGTAATACGATATAAGATAGCATAAAAACCAAATGCTTAAAATGTGTTCCTGCATTCATAATTGCATTCACATACACAGCCGCATCTAACTACATAACAGATTGCACTGGCATACACATCTACAACCTACATAGCACGGCATACCCATTATTAATCATTTAACATCATTTCATACACTTACGATAACATATGAATCAGCAACGTCCGTTATTTGCGCTGATAGGTTTTTCAATTCACGGGAAGCATGGGGAAATAAATAAGTTACACCACCAAAGCACCAAGATTCAATTAGCAGGCATTACACATGCAATCAAACACAATGAATAGAATAGAGTGTTAAACACCTGAGATATTGTCATTTTTATATCATCTCGATAAAAAGCGTCTACATTTTATATATATATACACAGAGATGCCAACCTGGTCAAGTCAAAATGAGGGACAGAATTGCCCATTTTTATGGGGGACACCGCAGTGGGTACAGACTTTTAGCCTTATCTGAATGACTTTTAGTCTCCTTTGAAAGACTTTTAGCCTCTTTTGAAAGACTTATAGCCTTATTTGAATGACTTTAGCCTCTTTAGTTGAAATATATGGCCTAAAAAATCAAAATAAGTTTATAAGGACTTTCGGACTATGTGGGAAACTTGAAAATGCATGAGGGACGCGGGCGTGAATTGTGGGACTGTCCCGCAAAATGTGGGACGGTTGGCATGTCCGTATATATATCAAGGATGGAACCAAACCAACAGAAAAAAATCTGAAATTCTCTGTACCCAAAAATGTCATCATGCAATGTTATATATAATAAATATACGAGGAGAACAAACTGAAATCGGGTTTAACATGAACCGGTTCCATCCCCGATACATGTCTGGAAAGTTCTCCATCGTGATGACAGAGGACCATTGGTAGCAGCAAGTATGCTGCTCAGCTTGGTACAGGAAGGAAAATTGGTTACATGGTAACAATGGTCACATTCTCATTCCAGTAACGGCGTGAATGTGTTTGGAACAAGAACAGAAAAGTAGTAGGGCAGTGAACCGTGTCCACCTAAAGGCCTGATACAAGTCAAGATAACAATAAAATAATATAATCTTCACATCATTTCATACAAGTCAAGATAACAATAAAATAATATGATCTTCACATCATTTGTTACAACCTAAATAGTCGGTAAGAGAACAATATCAAGAAACAGATCAACATAATAATAACAAAGAAATTAAAAAGGCTACCCAGATAAATAAATGCCATCCATCAGATACTATAGGTATTATATCTATGCCTTCCCATGCAGACTTAATAAGTATATATCTATGCAAGCTCACCTTAACGGTATTACATCGATACAAGACCATCATATTGAAACACTGTTAATTCTTTTGAATCATTATTTCTTTAAGAAAGTCAAAAACAAAGCAAACCTTGCATGCATAATATAACGTCTTTCTCGTTACAATAGGTTTCGTGGTTAAGCATCACCAAAGCTTGCTGCCCTAGACACCACTGGGTGTAATGGGTGAATGTATGTTTGTATCACCAAAGCTTAGAATACTTAGATATAAAACGCATCTGATGACAAATAAATTATTTCTATAAGCCATGTCTTTCTTTCCATTAACAGAAACAAAAGTAAATTTTAAAAACGGATCACGGAGAAGGTAGAAATAAAAAGGTTACATTTTCTGTACATTATCATCAAATTCTTAGATGAACAATTTTGATCTTTAAATAATAATTAATTCTTTTAAAAATATATTATGCCAAATTGGAGGGTAAAAGTAAAGGAAAATTACCACAGTATAATAACAGGAATTTAATAATAAAACAAAAAAGGGGGTTAAATTCAAAGAAAAACCACACCAAACAACCCGACTTGTTTATCCATAGATCCATAGATACAACAAATAAAAATGTATACATGTACCATTGATACGGGAAAGGCCAGAAAAAAACATATTCTTTGCATTCAAATAAAAAACCCATGAGACAAACTATTAAAGAGAGCCTTTTGTGATTGGTGACTTATTGGAAAGAAACCCAGCACCTAGAATCTATGGACTTGAAAACAAATATCCAATATCGTGATTTGATTATCACTGATAATGCTTTTAAAGCGCTTAGCGTCATGATGGAAATATTCAAGCATAATAAAGTCTCATCATAAATATCTATAAGCTCCTGAACACTGTTCAAATCACAGTTCAAATTAGATAGACTGACAAATGTTGAGAATGTTTCCACTCTAAACATGAAATTATTAGATTTGAACAGCGCAATCATATTGAGGGCTCCATGCAGAAAATGCGTATTATATCCACTCTTTTTTTTCATTGCAACTGCAAGAAATATTTAAGTCCTAGCTACTTTATTCGATGATAGATTGTTAAGACTGCTCCAGTTTTTCAACAAAATGTTTCGTGTAAAAAATGCTTATCTCCACTTTTTTCTTCTTTCGGCAATGTTCTAACTAACCTTTATTATTGAATCTGTAATTATACTAATCGCACATGTTCTAGTGCTAAACAATCCCAACTTCTAAAATGTCACAGATTGGCCATTAATTTCTTTAAACTATTGGAAATTGGAGATACATGTAATCATTTCTTGCAGTGCAGAAGAACATTGAACGTGTCAGAATTTTCTTTTGCCATCATCTCAAAACCACAAAAAGTGGAGATAAGCATTTTCTTGCATACACATGCTCATACAAATTGACCAATGGGATGTCTAGAAATAATATGTAGGATAAACCCAATACAAAAATAACGACTTTTACTACCCAATCAGAACATTTAAAATAAAATAGCCTGCGGTCGGTTTAGACGGCGCTTAACAAAGCGAGAGTGGTGGAGTGACGGGGCCCGTATGCCTTGGGCAGAGAGATTGTGCTACAGGCGCTGGGTACGATCTCGGATGCTTTAGCCGCGTGAAACGCTAATACGAGTTGAATTGTAAACAACTCATTGTCCTTAATATCAAATTGAATAACCTGTGTTAGAGCTCGTGCCTCCAGCCCCTGTGCAGGCTGTACAGAAAAAGTGCGGTTGCTTTCAAGAGTATAGTTTACTAACTCTATGCTTGTCCAAAGCAGCCAGACCGCTACGGTCCGACTTTTGGACAAGCCTAGTACTAGCAGTGAACTATAGTGTTGAACCCAACCGCACCTTTTCAGTACGATCTATGCTTTCAACGCTATAGTTTATTACTAGGCTTGTCCACAGCAGCCACACCGCTACGGTCAGACTTTTGGACAAGCCTAGTAGTAAACTAAAGTGTTGACGCATCCGCACATTTTCTGTACGGTCGTGCGGCTACTATGCTTGTCCAGAGCAGCCAATTTGCTACTATCAGACTTTTGGATAAGCCTAGTAGTAAACTAACTAACTTACTATGTTGAAAGCAACTGCACTATGCGGGGGCTGTGGCGTGGGCACGGGCTCCAAGACATGAATCTGCCAGGCCTCCTATTCACAGGTGCTGCTGGTTGACGAAGTGGAGGTGGAAGTCGTTGCGGTCGGCGCAGACCTTGTGGCAGATGCTGCACTGCCAGGGACTCATCTCGCCGTGCAGAGACTTGTGCAGGAAGTAGAGGCCCCGCTCCTCGAAGCTGATGCGGCAGTGCTGGCACCGGTAGAGGCTCCCCTGAGATTCGTAGTAGACCAGCAGCTCCTCCAGGGAGGGTGGGTCCCCGGGCAGGCTGGTGGTGTTGTGCTGCACTCCCACGTCCACGCGCCGCTGGGGAAGGGAGATAACCAACGGCAGATTACACCATTTGTTTCATTAATTTTAATGTATACATCTTCAAGGTAACAATGACCATAACAACATAGATAAATAATAAAATAAAATGATAAATATTGTATTTATAGAGCGTGTCCATATACATATATGATGAGGGTAATGCTCATCTCCTCTCCGGGTCTCCCTCACCATCTTCACTTCTGCTTAGTCTGAAAAGGTTATATATTATAAATGCAAAGCCAAAACGATTCTCTTTGTTTTGGGATAAGCATGTAAATATGTAATTATGGGATTGAATTGAATTAAATTGAAATTGGATTGAATTACATGTTATGTTTCTTGATTGACACAAACACAACGGCTCACCTTTGGCTTTGAGATATTGATGTGTAGCTCGGGAATTTCTTGAGACCGCTGCACGAGACCCTGGAGCGTTGAGAAAAACTCTGACATGTTGCTGGTGGAGTCGGCGATGGAGCGGACGTGCTCGGTGGCCGGCAGGCCGTGTCTCATCGGGCCCATGGGGTTCATGGGACCGAACGTATTGGCCGATCTTCGCGACGGGGGCAGGAAGCGGGGGTTCACTCCGTGGAACTTGTTGGTCAGGGAATCGATGCTGGGAATCGGAGACGTGTTTTTGCGTCCAGTGGTCATGGGCAGGGGACTGTTCTGTTCGGCCTCGGAGGCGTTCGAATAGGAGCGGGCCAGGGCCGTGGAAAACGGGGGCAGCCGCTGACGAGAGGAGTTGGAAGAATTTGAAATGGTTGAAGTGGGCGACCCCTGACTAAAGTGGCCGCCTTCGCGCTGAGACGGGGACACGGGGGGGAAATGGCCACCGTCCGGGGGGAATCTGAAGCCGCCCGGGGACAGGGGCTCCTGCTTTACGTCCATCATCCCATAGTAGTTCTGGCCCCGACTGGCCAGCTGGGAACATATGGAGTCGATTCGCCGACTGGCATCAGTCTCCATGTTGGCCCCCCCTGGTCCCGTCATCTGGTAGCCGGGGGACTTGTCAGGGGAGGTCAGCGTGGGGCTAGACAGGGACATAGCCACCTGGAGGGGGACATAAAAAAGGCGAAATAGTACACAGACGAACAGGAGAGCTCCTTTCTCATAAATCACGAAGTGAGGCAAGGGGTTATAGTATAGAAATAGTAATAATTATACAGAATATAATTAGATTTATTAAAAAATAATAATAAAATACTGATATAGCCATAGCGCCCATATCCATTAAAAAATGCTCTAAGGCACTTTACAAATCAATAAGACGTTAGATCTACATTATAACAATTTACAATTAAAAATTAAAAAAGGATTCAGAACCGAACCCCATATTTGGAGACGAGACAAGTTCAAAGGAAAGAAGGAGAAAAATTGAAAGAGAAAAAAAAAACAGGGTGGGGTTCAAACTAGGGACCACTACGACAGCACCGCCAAGCAATGAAAGGAGAAAGAGTGCTAGCCACTAAGAAACATGACATCCGCTTAGGAGACTAGATGAGATGAGAAAAAGGAAGAGAGAGAGAGAGTGAGAGAGAGAGAGAGAGAGAGAGAGAGAGAGAGTGGAGTAATGAACTGAGCAATAAAAGGAGAGGAAGTTGAGTAGAGACAATGTAGGAGTGCGGGACAAGGGGCCACAACTCACCTGGGTCGGCAAGTCTCCAACCTCATTTTCGGCTCCCGTGGAATACCTGCGTGTATCGTAAGTCAAGAGCTTGTGGCTCTCCTGCAGGTGGGTGTTCAACGCCTCAACGTTAGTCGCTGTAAAAGGGCACTGACTGCAATGGCAAAGGGGAAAAGAACAGAAAAAATATTATACGAAAGACCATCAATATAAATAAATAATTAATAAATATTGCATTTATTAAGCGCATATCCACTATTGACATCATGCTCTATGTCTATATAACAGCAAATAGAAGTGGCCAGTTGAGAGTAAGATAAATATGGAATCAAACAATTTAAAATTTAGCTCTCAACTAAAAGGACTAAACAAATAAAGTGATATTAGCTCTATGTCTATGTGCTTTACAATAATTTAATATCACAAAATAATTCCACAAAAATTTGTTTCAAAGTAAACTGTTTTATGTAAATGTACTAAATGCAATGTTTATTCCTTATTTCAATAAAGTTAATTCTTTCAAAGTAAACTGTAAAGGTAATGTTTATTTATTATTTCACTAGTAGCACCGACCTGCAGGACAGAATGTTGGCCGTGGGGTGGAGTTTGAGGTGCCGCTGCAGCTGGTCGTCGCGGTCGAACCGCTTGTTGCAAATGTAGCAGCAGAAGGGCTTCATGTGGAGCAGGCGGTGCTGGAACAGGTTGGACCTGGCCGCAAACCGCTTGTCGCACAGCGTGCAGGCGTAGGGCTTGATGCCGAAGTGAATATTCTGGTGCTCCATCAGAATGTTCTTGTAGCCGAATCGACGGTGGCAGATATTGCACTCAAACGGTTTCTTCTTTTCGTGGGTCAACTGGATGTGGCGATTGATAGCTGCCTTAGAGACGACCACCTGGGGAAGTGAAGTGAAGTGAAGAGAGGGCGGCAAAGAATCGATATAAATTGATTGGAAGAGAATTTATTCATTTTTAAAATTTATAATTATCTAATACTAGTAAAATGGCCCGCGAATTCGCGGAGAAAAAATTGACCGCACGCAGGAATCGAACCCGTAGCCTTCTGACGCTCTACCCACAGCGCTACCAACTGAGCTAACTATGATCGCGTTAGTTATGCACACAAAAAACTCTAGATCCCTTTGGCGTGTCGAGGTCAATGAAATTCAAAAGTAAACAAAATATTTTAGATATAAATTAAAAAACGAAAGATTAACCGAAATAAATATCGCAGA
>JAUEKV010188621.1:0-11409 GCA_031833985.1 Ancula gibbosa
TTCTCTGATCTGCTCTGAAATCGGTGGCAAAGGCTGTGCAGTAGTGTACAAATTGGGTGGCAACGTAAGGGTTAAAAAGATGATGAAGTCATATTTTGAAAATCAAAGAGTCAACATTTATAATGGTGTATTTTGCTCAATTGCTGTCCATGCATGGTATTGACATTGATCATGATGATATTGACTCATGACCAGCTAGACACTTTAAAATTGGAAGACAGTTGATTTAGGGGGTTGGAGGATTTGAAATATTTTTAAAATGTGTCTTATAATAGCTTCATTTGTGTTTAAAAATCAGGACTACTACTACTATTATTATTATTATAGTTGACAAAATACTGTATTTCTAAAAATAATTCTCTTACATATTGTTATTCATAAATTGTGTTGTTTTTTACACTAGTATTTTTTGTAAGCTCAATTTACATATTTCTCTTATTATATTAGTTATTCATACCATTATTTTGTTATTTGTAAATTATAATTGCAGATTTCTGGCATAGATCTCAATCTAGTTTTGGGAAGATGACAGAGGATAGAGAGGTACTTCGCGAAACATGGGAAGGAAAACTTCCTGTATGTTTTGAACTCGCTAGAGAAGAAATCTACACTGTTGACCAACCTGACCCTTTTTTTGTAAGTACATGTAGAAAGAAGGGTATTTTATTTTATTTATATTATTCCATTCATTTCCTCCCCAAAACAAAACATACAAACAACAAAACAATAGAGGATGGTACAACTGGAATGAATGCCCAAAACTGTAGTGTTATCAACTAATGTTTTAACGTTCGAACGAAAATTAGACAAATACTGGAAGACCCAAGTTCAACTGTACAACTACCGTAAACCCATCACAACCATCGAAGAGACATCTCGGAGGAGGAAGAAGCATAATGGTGTTAGAAGCTGATTAAGAGCCTATTACCATGATTTTTGTGAACATTTTGTGAACAAAACAACAAAACAAAACAAGCCCAGCCCAAAAACAACAGAAAACAATATACCCAAATACAGTGGTCTCTGGCTAAGAGGCCGCCATCATTATCGGTGAAACAGAATTTTGTCTCTTTATTACACATGCCTAAGAGGCTGCTCTAAAGGTATCAGTCTGTTTAAGTCTGTGGAATTTCCCAACGTGGAACTAAATAATTCGTTAAAATTTGAACAATGAAAAGAAAAAATATATCAAAAGGAGAAAGTTAAACTTCCGTATTGTTGCTTTAAGTATTAAAAAAATGTAAGTCTGCATATTAGGCCTATGTTGAACAGGTGACAGGTGCATGGGGTTTCCACATGCGCTAAGTGGCCTAAATCAAGTTTCCCCGGTCTGTCACCATGGCCGAGTTTCCCCGTTGACACGATGACAATGCCAGAGTTTTCCTGGTATGTCCCCATGGCAGCGTTCCTCCGCAATGTTCAGCGTCGGTTTGTCATTGGTCGGCAGTTTGTCATTGGTCGGCAGTTTTCCCTAGGATCAAAGAGACAAACCACCAACCGACGTTGGTGCTGACTTCGGCATCATCCAAAAATCTTTCTCTCTCTCAAAACACAACTGCTATCCAAGTCCTCCTCTCTCCTAGATCTCAACCCCATCCCCCCCCGCCCCCCCCCCCCCCTCTATCCTCTCCCCTCATTTACTTGTTTACTGTCTTAGAGTCCGTCCGGCTAAGCGGCCAATATTGTTGTCACCCCAGCACCGGCCTCTTAGCCAGAGACCACTGCAGTTCTCTTAAATTTCAACGATTACATAGGGCGTCTAGGGCGAATTAAAGAATACAATCATGTATTATAATTAATGGTCAATGTAATTCATGTTACAATAATTTTCTCCCTTTTGTTCCTGACAAACAGCTTCTGGTTCCAAGACAGAGTTACTTTCCCTTGGTCACAGACAAAGTTCAGAGGCACATGCTGAAACATGTAGAGCCTGAGGAGCATGGAGAAATGTGGCTGGAGTGTGGTGGGCAGCCACTCAAATGGTATGTGTGTGTGTACAGCGTATCTCTCTTTCTCTTTTTCCTCATACAAAATCGTTACATGTATACACTCACTTGTTATGAACTGTTTATAGGCTATCATTAGTTACTAGCTGTGTAACTGGCTACGCCCAGGTAATAAATTAAGCATTCATTTTTAAGTCTTAATTTAACAATATTATAAAACACATCTTGTTACCCCAATCTAATTATGCACGGAATTTATTTTTGTAATTGAAAGACAGGAACTTAGATCTAGACCTATTTGTATATAGGCCTATTTAGTGGGCGTTCTATTGATAAGGGAAATCTCAAATTCAAAAGTTGCATCAATATACGAAAAAATATGTTTTTGTTAAATTCAACGCTTTCAGTTAGTGTATTTTAATGATCCACTTGATCTTCCTGGTAGCAAATGTCATCTATGTACACTTTTTGAAGTCTGTAGCTTGTGTAGTTTAGTCTGTAGTAGGACACATTCACCCCCAAGTTCCAAAATATATATATATAGATTATCATTTATACATTCTTTTGTTATAGTTATAGTTATAATTATATTATAATCTATTATTGTTATATTTGTCTTGTTATCTGATGAAAGGCTTAGCCCGAAATATTACATTTCAGGTTTTGATCAGTCCCTCGTCTAATAGTTGAGAACTAATGTAAATAGTTTCAATAGTGGCTTTAGTTTGTTTTATTTGATTCCACAGGCATTACCCGATTGGTGTTCTGTTTGACTTATATGGAGACAACAGCAGATTGCCGTGGAATGTGACTGTCCATTTTCAAGTAAGTTTTCAATTTCTCTTTTGGCTGGTATTAAATTATATGTTCATGAAAACATGCATTTGTCACTACCGCTCTGTTTATTGTTGACACTGACATAGGCTCTTCATACAAACTGGAGCTATCTCATGATTTGGCGGTTCTATCTTTATCCAGTTTATCTTTCACCATTATAAACAAATTAATAACTTTGCTTTACTTTGCTGATCCCCAACTGCTTGACTATGATCCTTTTTCAGCAGTTAATGCCATTCGGTGGAACTTGGTCGTGTTCTTCAGTTTAGTTGTTAAATAAATTGATAAATATGGCATTGATATTATAATGCATTAATCCATGATTGACATAATGCTTCATGGTATGTCCATCTCAAGTCCATGTGGAGCATACAATTATATTCAAAGATTCAAAATGAATTTTAAGATTTAAAATAAATTTATTGTCCAAAGAAGAGAGGATTGTGTCATACTAAATAAAGAGAACGATTAAGTTAGGGCCTCTTAATATTTTATGTCAGCATTAGATTGTTTAATGAAATGTATTATTACATGTATTATCTTTAGAATGTGTGGCATTTGGAGGACATTTTCACACTAGCTTTTTTTGGAAAATCACAATTCTTTTTCTTTATTCTGCAGAATTTTCCAGAGGATGAACTTCTTCATTGTCCTAATAAGGACGCGGTTGAGTCTCATTTTGTGTCGGTGGTCAAAGAGGCTGATGCGTTGAAACACAGGGGTCAGGTCACCAGCAGCATGCAGAAGAAAGACCACAAGACGCTTTGGTCAGGGTTTATGAAAGGTGATGCAATCCACAACATCCTTTGACCTTATTTTATTGCTTGATTTAGTGTAAATTTAAAGATATGGATTTTCATCATAGTACCATTTACGTATTTGTTAGTTTTCCTTTCTTTTCTCATGCTAAATCTAGGCCTACATATTGGAAAACCAATAACAGCTGATAATTTTCAGCCTGCACCTGAGTGAGAATCTGTGCTTGTGGCGTATCATACAACATTGGGTCATCTGCTTACCATGTTTATCATTTATGATCCGAATAATCCCATACTGAGTTGTGAAGTAATTTCACTTTACATTGCCCATCTGCAACTGGTTGACCGTTGTCCTTTTTCGACAGCAGGTTAACGACACTTGGTTGAACCTTACCGTGTTCTTCATTCGGTCGAACCCTCGATTAATTGAGACAATTTTTCAATTGTTGGTTGCCTTGGCTAGATGTTCTTGCCTCAATTTTTCACGACAAAGACTATTCTAAGAGTTGATGCTGCTTCTTCAATTGACTAGCAGTGCCTACATAGTGACTGGTGGTCTATTGTAAGAATGTATAGGCAAATTGAAATATTTTATATGGTACTTATATGAGAATGATAGTTAAGTTTGACTTGATTTTTGATCCTTTTCCCTCTCCATGCCTAACATTTTAACATTTCAAATATTAATTTCAGATAAATTTGATCAGTTCTGGTCAGTAAATAAAAAGCTGATGGAAAACAGTGGTGAGGAAGCTTTTAAGCACATTCCTTTCAGAATTTATCAGGTGAGTTTTAAATTCAATTTTTATGAATATTGGTTCTCAAGTAAAATAAGTTTTGTTAAGGCCAGGAAGCTTCTTTTAGACTGGTTCGTGGTAGAGACCCATTTTAACTTTTTCATCATCATGATACTGTTGATTGAATTATCCTTTCTCTCCCATTTATGTACCTGCAACATATCCCATATCTATTGCTATAAGCAGCCAACATCTGTAAATTTGATCATAGTCATTGCCTTTCTATATTATTTTATTTATTCCCTTATAAAACATTTATCTCAAAGCCACCATTGATAGAATTGTAGAATTGCTATACTGAAACAAAGTATTTGTAGATGACTCTCAACTAAAGGACTGAATAAGATAAAAACATGATACTTAACTTCATGCGCAACATTTATTTAGACAACAATTATTGATAGATGCATTCAATGACTGAATGATAAAAAATCAAGGAATATTTTTGTTAATTTATCCCCTGGTGGACCAAGACATTTTTATCTGCATTTTAAGTTCTCGGGAAGTGTAATTTTGGTTTTAGGATTGGAGTTTATTTTATATTTTTAAATATGGTATCATATCTGTCATCATGTGATGCTTGTGAATCACCTAAATAGAAATGTTTGTACTCAATCCAGGTTATTATCATTTTACATCATATTGGAAGAGGCATAAAAATCTGTTGTGTGGAAATATGCATGAATGAGTGATGCAATGTGAAGCCATTGTGGTTGTGTTTTGAATTCATGATCCCTGGCAGTTGTGTGTCGGATTTTGAAATCATGTAACTGGGCCAACATTTGATTTGGACTTTTCCTTGCTTGTGTCCACTAGGAGGATTGTATTCCAGTCCAGAAACTCATCAAGCCGACGGATGACAATGGAGACTATTCAACCCTGAGAGATCTCATCAAGTCTGTGCTGCCTGCCATCATTGGATCAGGTGAGATTGTTTCCTATGTTGAAGTACTTATAAGACTTGGCATTAATAAATGAAAATCAAACAAAAGGCTAGACAATTTGAATTATTTCCAACAGAAGACTTGTGAAACTTTGGAATTAACGAGGATCCAAACCACTGTGACTAGCTCTCACCATTGCTTTCTGCCATCAAACGATTCAATCTAGTAAAATTACATACAATTCGTAATTCTAGGCATGCCTGTAATTGCGAGAGGCTTGATGCACCAATCCCCACATAATATGCTACAATGGGGTAGACCTCTATTTTTATCATTGCAATTGTAGCCTAGACACACACAGGTGAGGAATATCCTGGAATAACAAGAGACATGCATAATGGAACGTTGGCTCTCATTATTTCCGAATTTCCCTTTATCTACAATGAATTTTCCATAATAATTTGTACGGCAGAAATGGGCGCGTTTGGAAATAGCCCCCAGATTGTTCATCATTTCCTTCGATTACGTCCATTTTATATAGAAAGTAGATGACAGCCTCGATATTGGTTCGTCTCCAGAAAGCTGTACATGTTATACAGAGGACATCTATTGAGAGAATATAACAACAGAATAACACTAATTTTCGATGGAGCTGAACAATTGTCTTTTTGGTCAACCTTTTTGTTTCTCCAAATATTATGAAGACCTTATTCGGTGTGAGGGCATTAGATGGGCAAAGAGATGGGAAAACTTTCTAGAACATGATTATTTCAACCATTCAAGTCCATTGATTTTTACGCCTTGTTCTTATTTTCCTCCTATTTTTCACAGATGGGACGCTGACAAAAAGAATTGTGATCCAGGGTGTAGAGCCATCTTTAGACACCCCTCTTGTATGGATGAGCGAGCATTTGAGCTATCCGGACAACTTTTTGCATTTTTGCCTTGTTGACAGAGTCTCGGTAGAAAGCTGATTCTTGGTTTTAGTTCACATTTTTATTGATTGGATTATGTAAATAAATTGTAAACTCCATTCACTAAATACCTCGGTGTGAAATTTGAAATATTTTTTGCTGAAATTGAAAATCATCCTCTGTTGGCCACGTTTCAGAAATCTTGTTAGAGAATCGAAGCAAAATAAATGTCATGAATGTCTAAAAGCCTTTATACTTTGAAATAAATGTGTTATGGTTGCCAAATTGTCATGAATGTTAGACCTTTAAATGAATGTGTTAGGGTTGCCAAATGGTCATGAATGTTAGACCTTGAAATTAATGTGTTATGGTTGCTAAACTGAAATGAATGTCTGAAGGCCTTTAGACCTTGAAATGAATGTGTTATGGTTGCTAAACTGAAATGAATGTCTGAAGGCCTTTAGACCTTGAAATAAATGTGTTATGGTTGCTAAACTGAAATGAATGTCTGAAGGCCTTTAGACCTTGAAATGAATGTGTTATGGTTGCTAAACTGAAATGAATGTCTGAAGGCCTTTAGACCTTGAAATGAATGTGTTACTTGTGTTATGGTTGCCAAATTGTCATGAAAGCCTGAAGGTCTTTGACCTTGAAATGAATATGTTATGGTTGCCAAATTGTCATGAATGTTAGACTTTGAAATAAAGACGAGTAGTATTTTGAATATATGTTTGTGTGTGTGTGTGTGTGTGTGTGTGTGTTTGAAGGGGCTTCCTTTCCTCAAGAATTGTAGAGTAAAAGTTATATCTGACAGTTACATAGTGTTGGTGTTTGGGGAATAAAGACTGCTTCAATATTATAATATATTAAATCATGTATACATGTATTGTCGTTATAATTTATATTCCATTGCTGTGAATTATTAGATTTCGTCTATTTGTTTTTCATCATTTGCTATTGCCGTTATATGACTGTATTACATTACATGTGTATGGAAAATTATGTAATAAAATCCTTTAAAGTTAACTAGATCCAAATCTCATGAGTTATTACAATCTGCTAGTGCGTTTATGATTTTTGCCTGATTCTTATATTACCTACCCCTCCTACACACCACACCAAAAATGGTAGTTTGCCATTGCTTGGTGCACCGACTTTACTTTCACTTAGTCTGAATAGACTTTGTTACCCATTCTCTGCAGGGTGAACAAGAGGACCGAAAGACTTAATGAAAAACTATCCTGACTGGGGGTCGAACCAGGTACATGTAACAGGTTGAACCAGTGAACTCTAGTCAGCCTAATATATCATACATTTACATACAAAGACCAATATTGCCTAATATATCATACATTTACACACAAAAACCAATATTGCCTAATACATCATACATTTACACACAAAAACCAATATTGCCTAATATATCATACAATATACATTTACACACAAGAACCAATATTGCCTTATACATGTATATCATACATTTACACACAAAAACCTAACTTCAACAAACTTATCAGCCCGACGCAGATGTCATTATTATCATCACTACGACTAGCTAAGCTAGTAACTGTCGCTACTCGCTATACCACCGGCGCCACTTCTTCAAAATAGCATGGAAACTGTGGGCGTCCAGCCCTTACAGCGAAGTATTTTACACTATCCCACACTTCACCCAGGTGCCAAGTGGGTACCAGCACTGCTGGGAAAGTAAACCTGCAAGAAACTGGCGTCTTCTCCAGAGGGTGTTTATTGGCCCATCGTTCCGCTTAGCGCCATAGAAACTGGGGATAAGCATCAGCTCTATGGGCCTTAAAGGAATTACTATTTACTAATGTCTGTCTGTTCATAAGATATTATCGGTTGGCTAAATATACAAAAAAAAAAGTACGATGGATTATAAAAGGAGAAAGAAAAAACATATTATAGAAACAAAGAGAATGGGTAAGATTATGATTATATGAACACGTTATGTGGCGCCGGTGGTATTGTAACGGTTAGCGTTTTGGACTTAGGATCGAAAGACCCGGGTTCGAGCCTGACTTCTACCACCCCGTTATACCCCTGGGAAAGACATTTTATACTATCCCACACTTCACCCAGGTGCCAAATTGGTACCAGCACCAATACTGCTGGGAAAGTAAAACTTGCGAGAAACTGACAAGTCTTATCTCCAGGGGTGTTCATTGATCACTCGTTCCGTCTAGTGTCATAGAAATTGGGAATAAGCACCAGCCTTTTGGCCTTGAAGGAATTACTTTTTTTCTCTTATTTTTGATTGGGACATGTTGCATATTTTAATAAACAGTTTTGTCAAATCCTTGTGAAAATATTTACTTTAGTCAAGCCGAGTCTAGCCGGAGCTTATGAGGCGATTCCGATTCCGCTTCTCACATTTAAAGAAATCCCTTCTTAGTCCATACTTCTCACATTTAAAGAAATCCCTTCTTAGTCCATACGCGTATTGTATTGCTAGACGTACACTTGAGTAATATCAATACAACATTAACCAGTCGTGAACTATGGTAATGCACAGCAATGAATTTCACAATTTCAGGTCAAACACATACGTCTATATTAATAATGTAACTGACTATAAAGGCAATGAAGAGCCTGTGTTTAGAGTCTTCATAAGATAAGACAATAAGCGGTTATCTTTACCCCTAACGGTTGATGCTACTTCATAAGATAAGATAATTAACGGTTCTATTTACCCCTAACGGTTGATGCTACTTCATAAGATAATTTAATTAACGGTTCTATTTACCCCTAACAGTCGATGCTACTTCATAAAGTTAAATTATCTGTTTCGATTTGGCTGGAGTTTTGTGGTACTTAATCGCTTCAGTCTTTTAGGAGCTCGTGCTGTCCTCAAGACTGTAGGTGGTGTCCTGATGAGGCATCTTCTCGAAGCATTTTCCCCGATGGCATCACATTTTAAAACCATGGGGAGGTTTGGGTAGGACGACTGCTCGTGCAATGTTCAGCCTCTTCAGTAGTTATAGAATATAAGTATTGTGATGGCAACTAGTAGTTCATTAGCCTTTTCGTGTGGTGAAATGGACGGTTTGAAAACTGTTGGTACATGTTTCCTGGTGTCTGTAAACCCTAGGTAAATCGATGAAACTATGATAAAATAAAAAACCCAAATAGGCACACTATTTCTTCACTGTTGAATTGTTAAGCATTGTTTTTGTTTCATGGACTCCCAAAGGTCAGATTTGTAATAAGGTAAACCTGTGATATCGTGTTAAGGTGTGACATGACAATTAAAGGTTCACAATAGGGTCTTAAACCAATGTTTTGGTTTCATCCTACTTGACAGGATATCCCATATATACGACTATCAATGATTATCCCACTGATTTGTATTCCATTATCGACATTAGTTGCATTAAAAGGTTGTAAAGCCCTAAGTGCTAGATAATAATATTTAATCGTCCCCAAAACCACTGATAGTATTTTACTTAACGTCAAATTAATGTACATGATAAGTTATTCAAATGTAAGTTTTTTTCCAGCCCCGCTAACGAAACCATAATGCCTTTAATCCGGTGTCCTTAATATTTGTAATGCCATTAATCTGGTGTTCTTAATATTTGTAATGCCATTAATCCGGTGTCCTTATATTTGTATCCATGGAAAGGTTCGTTGTCCATTGATACTGCCGAACCGGTGGCAGCTGGCCATTATTAATCAACTTCACCGAGAACCGGATTACGATTATATCAGGGCCACCGGACATAGGCTCACTGTGCTTATTGGAGTATCTTTATGACAGGGAGTCGTCGGCTTGATTTTTAGGAGGACCCGCAGATGAATCACCATTGGATTAAATGAGCTAGATGGTTGAATAGGATTTCAACTTTATGCTCTGGTATTACAAAATGTGAGTAATGGGAAAAAATGACGAGGTGATATACCAAAGCCTACGTATAGGGCCTTGGATAAACTCAACGGTATGTTAAGTCGATACTACTCCTGTCATAATACTATTGTAAAAATGGATAAGCTTTATATTATAATAGTTTACAAATGTATTAATATTATGTTACATACCATCTGAATGAATCAATCATCAACCCCAAAATCATTAATCTTTTCAGAAAGTGCATATCACAGTGAGACCGTCGAGTCAATAAATGGACCGCTGAACCTACGCTATGATTGGTCTCTTCAGCTTACAGTTACAGATACATAATACTATTATACAGATATATATACATTCGTTTATATATTACGGTATATTTTAATCTCTTGGCCTAACTGTGAAAATTGTTATTGATGAAGGTAAAACAACGTTGTTGTCGGCAGTTGTGGGGTTGGGCCAGTGGAAGCAGGTGCTGTGTCTGAGTCCACGATAAGGATTTTTATGCCCCTCAAGTAAGTCTTGCAGACAATAGAGCATTTGTATTGCTTATTTAATTGTACTAGATCTAGTTTTTTCCAGTGTTTTAAAATCTAGTATCGATAGTTTAGTTTTCCGTTATCTTTTATATGTAGATTATTGTTATATGTAAATTGTTGTCTGAAGAAGGTCGTAGATCGTAATATTAAATTTTAGTCTTGTTCAGTAACTATTATATTATTATTTTGGTTTTGCTATTTTTTTGTTTAATTTTGATGATAATAATTATTCGTTGGTTTGGGCGTTAAAATAATAGTAGTAGTAGTCGTAGTAGTACATTGCGTATGGATAAGTAATATTTATAGTAATGGTAGTAGTAGTAACAGTTGTAGTATCATCATCATCATCATAATCATCACTATCATCACCATCATTATCTTCTTCATCATCACCATCATCATCATCATCATCCCCATCATAATCTTCGCCATCGTCATCATCATCATCATCTTCATCATCCCCATCATCAGGATCACCATTAGTATTATCATTATTATCATTATTTTTATCATTATTATCATTATTTTTATCATTATCATCATTATTATCATTATTATTACTGTCGTTATCATTATTATAATTATTATTTCGATATATTAATTATTATTATTATTATTTATTTATTCTTTATTATTATTATTATTATTATTATTAGTAGTAGTAGTAGTAGTAGTAGTAGTATTATTAGTATTATTATTAGTATTATTATTAGTATTATTATTATGATCATTATGATTTTTATGATTATTATGATTATTATTAATATCATTCTTCTTCTTCTACTTCTACTTCTACTTCTTCTTCTTCTTCTTCTTCTTCTTCTTCTTCTTCTTCTTCTTCTTCTTCTTCTTCTTCTTCTTCTTCT
>JAUEKV010189731.1:0-11409 GCA_031833985.1 Ancula gibbosa
TGTCCCCACTGGGTATTGAACCCGGGACCTCTGACTCTGAAGTCAGGCGCTCTACCACTGAGCTAACGGGCCGCCCAGTACACTAGTACACTAAGTTGTCTCAGTAGACTAGATCAATTATGTCATTGTTATAACCTTTGGTATAGTCTAAGTCTAATGGTAAGATCCCAGTGACTCCACACCTGTCACGCGGGCGATCAATGAGGGTTGTTTTTTTTGTTTTCCTGACTGCTGAAATACAGTTGAGGATCAGCAAAATAAAATCAAGTTTTGAAGAAAATACACATGGATAGAAATATAAATTATAAACCTGAGAAGATTTAGGTCTAGACTAAATCCCGTCCAGAGTTTGCGCCGTCCAAGGCCTGATTTTTTGCTCTTTGAAAAAAGGTATTTGTCACGGATCTGTCCAAAAATGAGCTTATAATCATGCCTTTGTTAGTATCGTTACATTGTGTTGTGGGGGAATGGTTTGATTAGATAGGCAAAACATCTTTATTGCCTCTTCCACTTGTGAGCAGAATCATCATCTGTGAGAAACTGGCAGCTTCTTCATGGAGTGTTCACTATTCACTCGTTCCGCTTCATGCCTCAGAAACTGGGTATAATATTATAAGCACCAGCTCTAAAGACCTGCATCTTTATAATTGGAGTACAGAAACTGGGTTTAAGCACCAGCTCTATCTTTATAATTGGAGTTTGAGCTTCCAAACAATTAATGTACACGTTTCTCCTGCAGTCACACACTCATGAACTTCACTATCTTCCTTGCAAGAATTGGTCATCATAATAACAATTAACATTTCATTTTATGTTGCACCACCAAAATGTCTTTATCATCTTGAGTTTAACAGTGTAAAACAATGAATGAATAAGACAAAACAGTACGACTTGATGGTTTCTTAATATAAGTGCACTCTGTGTTTTATTTTTATCAAAATAAAATTAGGCTGATTCAGAAGGAAAATAAACCCATTTCATACATCATCAAAACAGATAATAATATCGCAATCGCAAAGTAAAGAGACTGGGGCCAAGGATGAACCCCCAAAAAACAGTAGGATGGAATTTGGTTCATGAAAGCATTTTCAGTTTTAGTTTGTTCAAGACAGTCAAGCAACAGCTTACATTGTACAATAATGTCCTCAGTATTCTAAATTTAAAGTCTTTGCCAACCATTGAGGATAACATTGACAAAATAATTACATAATTAAGATTTTTCTTTATTCATGGTCAACTAGTAATTTATATTTTTATAAGTACCGGTACTGTAGTAAATTAAATAAAAATATTCAACACCTTTTCTCATATAACCTACACCTGATAATGAAATGACATTCTCCTAATACAAGGAACAATTTTTAACCCAGCAGTCTATGAGAGTGAGAGTGTGCTGCCTTGACAACATATAATTCGTTGAAATGAAATCGACCTGATCTTTACATGCCGTCATAAGCTGAATGTAAACACGAATGGATGGATGAACCATCAAATTCAAACTCCAAGAAACTCACTGCAAAGCACTCAGCAATACACAGTATTTTAGGAATTTTAAAAAGACTGCAGCATACAGGAGTTTAACTGTAAGAGGGGTTTTACGTCAAGCAGTCAGAGATTAAAATAAAATAATAGATCTAGTACGAGTAGCCAAGAAGACGAGGCTTCTTAAGCAAATTTAAAGGACTTGAAAAAAGCTTGATCTTGAAGATTGTATTTTTGTACAAAATTGTGATATACATAACATACGCATGTATGCATGGTCAACTAGTCTAGTGTTTCCAGTTCTAATACGAAACCCCTTCCAAATACAGTGTACATATGTACTATGAAAATAAGATGGCAATTTTTGGACACATTTTGAGAGGAAATTTAGAACTCCAAACAAACAGAGCCATGACATTATATTTTACTGATATGCAACCAAAACAAAAAAGATGTCCGGCTATAGCCAATAACATTGAACAACGACCTTAAAAACATGCCAAACAATGACCTACTAACATCCTACACAAGTATGTACGAGGACTTCCAGAAAATTAGACACTGCTTCAAATCAAAGCGAATGGAAAATCTTTTGCACAGAAATTGGGAGGATGCTCCGTTCCACTATATATTGTTGGTGAAAATGCCAAACCTTTGTCCAGTGTTTATTCATACATGTATTTGTTTCTTGCTTCTCCTGTTTGGCATTATCAGAGACGATATATGTTTCTACTGTCCTTGATCACAGCTTCCGTTCCTCTCCGTTCATCTCCTCTTATTATCAAGCATGTCAAATATGTTGCTGAATGGAGCGGTGGTTGTGGACGAGCGCCATAAGTCTGAGGATCAAGCTAGCGCACAGCCATCTTTAATTGATTGATTCAGTCTTTCCTTTTCAAAGAAAAATAAAAAACATAATCCTCTTTATCATGTCTGAGTAGAAAGAATATGTACCCGGGGCTCAGACAATCAAACACTCTGTCATTCAAGAGAATTGTTTTTTTTAGAATTGCTTAACAGTTGTTGTAATGTTCCAAATTCATTATGATTGGGAACAATTCTTTTTAAATATCTGTTTTACTAAGGTGAAAAATACACAACGCTAGACTGTGCATGTTTCAAATAAATAATTATATCTAAAGGAATAAAGATGAAAAGTTGTTCAGTTCTGTTCTTTAAATCTAAGCTGCTGGATGCGATCAGAGTAAGAGAGTAGAAAACATTATAAAAATATCAATACATGTATATATAGATATTTATACGTAAATATATAAGTATAAGTAAGCAGATTAAGGTTCATTATAATTTATATAATAAAGGAAGAAAGAGAAAAATACATTATTATACAAAATTACTATTAAATGGAATTTCAAACAATGCAGAATACAACATGACAAATCGTCAAAAATTATTGAGTACCAGTACACTCAAGTGTCTTTGAAAATTATATAAATGCAGTCACTCATGCTCTCAGCCCCTCTTTCTCACTCTCTCTCTCCCTACCCCATCCCCCCCCCCCCCCCCTCCTCTTTCTCTCCTCTCTCAATCATATTTGCATTTACAGAAAACGTGATCAAACTCCCTCTTATGTAAAGAAAAGAAGTAACTAGATCTAGTTCTACATGTACACATATCAAATACATACCATGTAAACAATACATGTATAATGAGCAATGAGTGAATTTTTAAGCCTGAGATAACTATGAATAGGTCTTAAGCAAATGAGCAAGTATATGGTTAAAAAGTTTCAGTTATAAAATGGCATGTACAATGAAAGAAATAAGTATAGTATAGTAATAGTATAGCATAGTGAATCAAGCATACAAAATACAACAAGTCAGTGATGAGAAAATAAGGGGTGTATGTGTATATATCCATACATATTTGAATGTCACAAATGGAACTTCTTTATCATACTACATAATCCCATGGAACAGCCATATTATTTATACCTATTGCTAATTATAATTGACAAGATAGTGCATAGTATAGCAGGTACTGGGCGAGTACCTAATATGACCAAGTTTATTGGGCTTTATGGGTAAGGCTTGCCGTGCCCAATAATTTCATTTTTCTTGGACGAGACTGATGAAATTTGTCATATTAGGTACAAGCCTTGTATATTACGTTTTACTTCCTACAAAATCTGATCACATTAGGTCTAGATCTATTTATTGAGCCATACTACTATATTGTGACACTAATTCCAAACATATTCTAGACTCTAGAACACTAGTCATGTAGAACTCTCCAAAATCTAGATATGAATCAAATCTTATTCATTATTCTACTACTAGGTCAACAACTTGAAAATCTGGAGATATTTGTCTAAATAGATTAGATCTAGAAAATTACTGTGTTATATGACAAGTGGCTTTAGTAGCAGATGAAGAAAGATTGGGATTTGAAGTTTCATTGGCGTAGTAAACAATAAGCTTTATTTGACACTTGTCAAATAAACACAAATTTATTAGGTCAGTAGAGCCGGGACTTTTTCTCTTCATGTTCTCACTTATTTGAGCCGACATGAAACCGGTATGGGAGGATAAAATATCAATACATAAAATCTATCTGAATTGAGATTTTTACTGTTTTAAGAGCTTAACTTCTTGTCTATATTGTAAATGTAAATCTAGATATTCATTACAATCATTTTAAAGCGATAAAAAATATTTTAAAATTCATGGAGATGTGAGTCGTGTAAAGAGGTGGGTTTTTAGTAGAGTAATCTTTAAAATAACAATGATCAATAGATGTGAACTCCATAAGATCCCTCTGCAGGTTATTCCAGACGCTAGAGACAAAATATGAAAATGATCAGCCACCTACTCTTGTTCAGATCCTAGGGACATTTAATTTGTTCTTATAATAAGATGATCGTAAATGGCGAGCTCGGGCGTGAATTACCAAGAAGTCCGAAATATAGGTAGGGGCAGTATTATCCATTAATTTATAAATAAATGTACATGTATTCCCTTTAAAAATAATAAATACAAGCGCTTTTCGATGAGGCACCAATGAGGATGCTCTATCATAATTGCATATTTTTTAACGAATCAGGCAGCGCTGTTCCGAATGACCTGCAGACGTTGCATGCTACTAAAATAAAGCTATAGTAATATCAAGCCTCAAGAAATTCAGAGAGGAAACCAGTATGCAACAGGCGTCCATTGAAATAAAAAGATGGATGGTACTTATCTTTTTTAATTCTAAAACATTATCTTACAAAGATTATTAACTTTATCTTCCATTTTCAATCATTTCAGAGTCAAAATATTCTATATCAACGAATTATTTCAATGGCTTACAATGAAATAAATTCATATAATGATCACCCTCTTTTTTCGCTATAATAAGCAATAAGATATAGACCTTTAGACCCACTTTGCATTTATTCCGACTGAAAGAATAACAACAGATGCCTGGGTGGAAAATCATCAGCATTCCATCATCCTTTTATCCCCCAGCACTGTCATCTATTTTCCTGTCTGTTCTGTTACGGTTCACTATTACTGTTAGTGTTACCATTACCGGTGTTAATTTTGCACTTGTTGCATTACACTTTCACACAAATAATCAACATGTGAACACCATCTGCATCACTATGTCATGTGAGTATAAGTCTTCCTGTCTGTTATGATGTATGAGGGAGAAGAGATAATGTGCTGTGCACGTGTGCGTAATCTATGGAAACTGGAAAAGTAGGCCTTTGGTTCTTCTACCATCACAAGTCTACGTCATGAATGATGTACCAGTTTACAGACACACTGCATAAAAAAACACATTTATCTTCTTGTTAAATGTTGATATTAACAATATGCGAACAGTGTATACTAATCAGCCATTTAAAAAAAGATGAAACAAATCATAAACAAAACAAGATGACTGCCTGAATATTGGCGGCTACGCCTTGGTAGGGGAGGTAACATCGAAAATTTGTTACATTTATAACGAAATAAATTGTCCTGTCAGTCACCAACATTAAAATTGTAACCGTGTTTGAGTGTACTTATGATTAATATTATTAAAAACATAGAATATGTAATCGATACCCATATGTTATGCGTAAGATGACAAGCATTCTTTTCACCCACCCACAATTCTAATCAAATTGGTAAGAGCTTACTTTTATCTCCTGAACATGCAGACATGTTTGAATCCAAAATGTATCAATAAAAACCAACCAGAAAACAAGTTCAAAGATTGTAGATTGCTACCAAGGTAAAATAAACCAAGACATTTTTTTTTATGGATTTTGTCATAAACATGAGCATATTTTCAGGAAAAATAAAAATAAAACATACAAGTAGAATATTAATCCTATATGCTGTTCTGAACCCGAGCCAGCCACAGGCTCTTCATAGAGGAACAGTAAATTTAATCTAAATAAGCGAGGTATGAATATAAAATGCAAAGTCAGATTTTTTTATATGGTGTAAAAATTATAATAATGAACATTTTTATAGCGCTTTACCCCACATAATGAGCAAGCTTTAGGCGCTTTACAAAATTCATTGAGAAAAAAGATCGAAAATTTTCTGAAAAAGAACATAATTAGATTTTGGTTACATTCAAAAATGACAAAAGTTCAATCTACAAATTCATGGAAATGACAATGTAAGAGGTGCGTTTTTAGATTTTTCTTTAAAATATTAACGGATGTGGACTCCCTAAGTCTAAGATCCCTTGACAGGTCATTCCGAACAGTAGGGCCAAAGTGTGAAAACCATCAGCCCCCCAACGACTGCATAGACCTGGAGACATCCCTGGCAAAGAGACAGTTATGAGAAAACCCATTCCATTTTCTAAAGATGATGAAGAAAAAAAAAGTGGAATACTAAAAATTATAAAACTTCTACAAAATTAGAATAATCACCTGAAGCAAAATCCATCGTACTTTAAAATGAGGATATTGAAGAGGACAAAAAAGGCATTTTTAAGGGGTTGCTTTGAATTTAAGCATTGTATACATGTATCCATGTACATTCTTCAAGGTAGAGGCTGCCATAAGAAGAAAAACACGAGCATATTGAACAAAAGTAATGAACCAAACATTTCATCTTACATCATTTACATAAACCAAACATGCATCACAATGATGCCATACAACGACAAAATACTGTATGATTGACATTGGGTCAAACTGACCTATTCACACCCTAATCATCTGTAACTTCTCCTGCATAAGTAAAAGGGATATATAATTCAGTACTGATACTTGACTTAACTTGACTTATTCCCATCTCTTCTCGTGGAGAATAGGGCCACGAACACGTCTTCTCCAAGCTATTCTGTCTGATGAAGCGGAAGTGACCTCCCTCCATGACATGAACCCCATCGCCTTCCTTTCTCTTTCTACAGTCCTTTGTCATGTATCAGTACTGATACAAGAGACCATTATATTTTTCAACTATTCTGAAGTCTTGTATCTAAATCTAATGCAATGACAAACGTATACAGAATTTTGTCATTGTATGACAGAATTTCTCATAGCTGCCTGTTGGCACTGCATCAGCTTAGGAAAGGGTCATAAATCCTGATTTCGAATTGAGTAGCAACAACATAGACTTACAACCTCATCAATCTTGAGGAAGCACCGATTTTGGACAACTGTGAATTATCAATAATAAAAAACAATGTATATGAATTCAAATAATCTGGCCAAATAAGGATGCTTAAAAACGAATTTACAAATCCTATCATTCTAAGGCCACAAATGGTGTTGAGTCAAAATATCTGATTCTAATCACTGACAAGGCAATCACAGTGGTGAAAAAGTTCAAGGGTGCGGGTCCTGAAATAGCAATTTTGGCTAACAAATTTGAATCTGAGATGTTGTGATGGTCTGAAGGTTTATCTATTTCTGAACCATATATAAGCTACAGAACGAATTGAGTTGAAATTTATATCATCAATAAAATATATCGGAAAATAAAGGAGGGGATAGAATTTGAAATAAAGAAATGCAACGTCATCAAAATAAATATAATATGGCGTTACCATTACAGCCATGAGACAATTTTTTTATTTGGCAAAAGCTTTCTGTCAAAAAAAATAGTTAATAACAAAAATCACCCCCCCAACCAAAGATGTTCACTGCAGGCTAATTAATGGTGAAAATTAATTTTTATCATCAAGGAAAAAACTATTACGGAGTAACTTCTTTAAAGTCATTTCAACACATTAGAAATGGCTATAATCTTACAACTTAACATCAGACTGAATTTGTCGAATTTATTTTTATCTTAATCTATATCCTTCATATTCCATTGTCATGAATTACATAAATATTTCAGCCTTTTAAATGTTATTATTTTTCTTCATCTTATGTTTCATATATGTCTTACAAAGACGAGAATTTCCAAAATTGTAGATATAAGAAGGCCACATTGTGGCGCCTGATTTATCAAATCTATAAACATTGTTCCTACTACATTGTGTACCTAACAATAACATGATGACCTAGAATATGAGCTTTTCATTCACAAATTATCTTACTGACAAACATTTTACAGTCAAAACAAAAACTCACAAATAACTAATTCTAGCTAACTTGTAAATTGTGTTAGCATCAAAAACAGACTTGGGAACACATTACCCAAAATGTGATATAGTATCTATATAATTATAATCTTTGAGTCAGTACGTTTTCTACATATATTTCATATATTAAAGTTAATCTAAAATGGAAGTGAGATAATAACTCTTGAGGTTATCTGATATTCACTCTGAGTCTGAGAATAATAGGTGGTCAAGAATTGCGAAATAATAGATAATTATTAATTATATATAGTGTATCCACTTATGACATCATGCATTATGCAATTTACAACCCTATCCATAATGCAGAAATGATAAACTGCTTAAAGATGACAGGCATTGATGGAAAAGACATCAGGATAATAACCAACCATACTGGCACCAAGAAGCGACAATGAAGATCCAAAATGAGCTATCACCTTTTACAGCAATTAAAAGAGGAGTCAGACAAGGATGGCCATACATATTCAACATAATATATATATTCACTTTCAGAGAAAGCGAAGAAATGGGGGACATAACAATAAAAATGTAAAAAAAACATAAACAACATTAGAAATGCAGAAGTAAGTAAGTAAAGATATAATAATTCACTACTGTTTTGAAATAATGATAGCACAAAAGTTAAAAGAATGAATTACATTCAGACACATTTTAATATATGCAACAATATAAAACAGTTGTCTTTCAAAACCATATGCTAATCAATTGTAACAGAATGATTATGTGTGAATTATACAAACATTATTTTTCTGAAGTGTTCTTTGCCCCAGGGTTACATTTAACAAAAGTGATATTATAATGCTGATTAATATGAATGTCGATACTAAATTGATCAAGCAATACTATAACTGAGGAAAGGGCTTGATTGAAAAAGAATAAAATCTTTTAAAAGATTTCCCATAAAATAAAGCATTACACAATGATGCAATGCTATTATTGGCTTAGCTGTCTTTAGTATTATAAGCTGATTTATGATAATCTTTCAAATAACAAACTCTTACAGGTGATAAATGAGCAAAAAATGAGAAAATTCCAATGAATTACTCACAGCTATAAGAGTCAAAGAGTATGTCTATCACTTGCGGCCACACATGAACTTTGACCTACATACCCTTGTACTAGTGAAGGCATACGAATCATTGAGTATTGCTGCATAATACACAAACATGAGGTTTAAGAAATGTTAAAATAATGAAAAGACCAAATTTCAATGAGTGTTTATAATTTCTGTCATTTGTTATCAAGGGACATAATCATTCTGATTCATACAATTGAAATATATATCATGTACTTTACTAATACTTTCAATGTGGCCGCGGTGGTCTTAAAAAAAAATTCACTCGACCTTGTCGCGACCACCTTGTTTAAGCAATATTAGCACAAAAAAGTCTGTTAGTTTAAGAATAAGGATATGTTGAATAGACGAAACTAAAAACTTGTTAGATGTAGTAGCTGCAACTGAAATTTTCGTGAGGTGAAAATGTGTGTCAAAATGACTTGAATCAACGAGTGTAGATGTTATGCAGCACTTTGACTTCATGGGCAGTCACTCTGCTGTGTAACTCGAAAATGGCAGCACCGTAAACCAGGTCGCGCAGCGGTACGTATACTTTACATACATCATGTGAAAAAAATGTTCAAATTTTATACTTACAGCTATAAAAACCATAGAAAGTATGCGCTTCATCAAGATTTAACCAATTTTAACAAAACCAAATTTACCTCTCAGCTGTTAATAATTCTACAATTCTCATTACTTTAATTTAAGCATCACTGACGTTATAACATACACAGCTGACTGTTTATAAGTATTAAAATTTATACACATAATGTGACAATATATATATAACATACTTAAATATTTTAATGCGCCTGAGTAAGGAACAACATTTAAAGATAAAAAAAGTAATTTAATCATTCATGCTTTGTCTCATTGTCTATTGATAATTGCAAGAATTAATTTAGAGGGCAGTTTATGTTACATACAGCTTTGGTTTAATCCCCACCAGAAATAAAAGAAAAAAAGTATTAATAGCTTTAAGAAAATAATTATTTGAACAAAGTGATACTTCAAAACCACTGAAAAGCAGTCCGGCCTTTTGTCACCTCCAAACGTGACAGATAAAAAATATCACAGTAAATAAAAACATTCAGCAGTGGTTGGAATATCTCCAGTCCTCCAACCTTCAACTTTACACACGGTTGGTGTGCTGGGGTGAGTTTTTGCTGCGCTTTTCCATCTCACACTCCAAGTTCTTCAACAAAAGCTGGTTAAACTGTTGGAAGGCTACATCGATGCTCTCTTTGTTATTTACTGAAACTCCTTGTAACAGCCACTGTCTGCCGGCCAACTCTGTCTCTAACTCCAAATACTGTGAAAGCTGCAAGTCATTGAAAAAAAGAAATTAAAGTAAATCTTAATCTTTCGAAATTACATACAACAAAGTCTCATGTGTATATTATTTGAATAAGAACAATTGCTGATACAATGTAAATTTTTTTAATGCACTTCCTACTCCATCTCATTCACAAAAATAAATCATCTGCATTAAAAAAGAATCTTCTTACCTATTGAGTGCTGCCTTGGTACCCAGCAGTTTCATATTAGGAGCCATTAGCATATAATGCGGGATACGAAAGCCACAATCTTTCGCCATGCCTGACTATCATTGGCCTTCTCCAGGAGCTCTGGCAACAACATTTGGGAACTTCCTATTTAATCAATTTTACTAAAGCTTTATTAACGTGCTGACCTAGATTTCTGTTCTTTAAAAACAATGGAAATACCTAGCAAAGATTAAAGAGAATTAAGTGAATGCATAGCTAAGTTATGAGGACTATTGATACTGAAAGCAATAAAAATACCTCATCTGTACTGCGAGCTTCAGCAACATCCTGATAAGATGCCAGAATAAGTATGGGAATGCCTTTAAGCTGACGGTGTTGAATTGCTTTATGTAATTCTCCTTTTGCAATTTCCAGTTTTTCTGATGTGGAGGCACTATCAATTACAAAAAGCATGCCCTGGAAAACTTGAAAATAACGCTCCCAATATGGTCGGACCTTATCTCCTCCTGGCAGAAGAATAATTACAGAGAAAAATCAAAATACAAGAAAGTAGCAAGCAATGCAGGGTCAAATTGACAATTATCTAAAATTTCAATGCTTACTACTGTAATGCCACTGCCATCGTAAAAATGTTGGATGAAGCAACATTGTTAACGACGAACCATCCGGCACACAAATCGTTTTATTCTAAAATACACTACTGCTACAGCATTAAAACATGAACTAGCCATTTTGAAAATACAGTGGAATCCACTTATAACGAGTCCTGAAATAACGAGAATCCTGCTTTAACGGCACTTTTCAAAATCCCCGATT
>JAUEKV010190840.1:0-11408 GCA_031833985.1 Ancula gibbosa
TCACATTCCCGATCTTTGCCGAACTATAACGAAGTCCCGGGAACACTTACGGACTTGAAATAAACTGCAATCTGATTAGCTGTTCATTCACAACATGCTCCGAGGTCAAACTACGTCATATAACCATATAAGGTAAATAAGATGTGTCCATAAAGAGGCTGAGGTCCAAGTCCGTATGAATGGCTTATCCTTAGTCAGGCGGCGCCGAAAAATTGATCTAGCCTCGGCATATCGTTAGTCATCCGGCGCAGAATTTGATACCTTTACTCAGCTTATCCTTAGTCAGATGGCGTTACATGGGTTAATCAAATTAATGTTTTGACTTTCTTGCTGTACATATAAATGGTCATTAAAACAACTCACATATAAATGGTCATGAAAACAACTCAGTATTGTTATTTCTTTGTGCACTATACTATACAATGTCATTGGTTGATGCATGTGGTGTGTGTCACACATTAACGCGACAGTCTCATATTTTAAACTTTGTGCGGATTATTTCCATTTCAAATTTTTCTTTGCCAGGTTCTTGTGCATGCGGAGGATAGAGAACAACGTGGCTGACTTGATGACTTTGGACTCAGGCCTGGGCTACTTCGCTGGCAGACAGCACAACATGATGCCCATAATGGCTGAGCAATATGGACCTGGTGAGTTATCGCTTTAAATAAAGAAAAGTGCTATATTATTATGTAATAATATTATGTTATATCATAATTAATGGTTTGAAGAGCACATTATTCAATCTTAAACTTGATACATTTATAATGAACCAAGAACAATTTAAAAAAGAAAATGTGAAATGGATTTAAAAGAAATTTTGCTTAGAAAATAAAGGCATATACACTATTGCTGCTTTTGGTGCCTCCTAATGTTATTTTATGTTCTGATAATAAATAAAAATTAGTTTAATTAGTGTTCATGAAGCATTCAAATAATAATTCAATTTGGGGAATGAATGAGACATTAATCGCTAAATTATGTAAATATTTGAGATGTGCCACAGTCTTCGTGTCTAGAAAGTAAAATGAGGCGCCCGATCAATTCGTTTATACATGTCTATAAAACTGGATTAATAATGTATATAATGTACATTATAAACTATTTTATCATCTTTTCTCTAGTGACTGGACCCAAGCCAACGTATTATGCAATAGCATTGACAAGGGCAACAAACTTCGTCACATTTGAATCATTGAGAGCAAAAAAGATTTGCTTCCCAGGTAACTTTGAATTTCATGGTGTATTTTTTTCTTTTAAAGGTTATTAAAAAGATGATAAAAGTACACCTTAATTGGTTATATATTTATGTTATTGACGCCTTTATTCTTCATTATAAGTATTATTTTTCATGATGGTAATAGAGTAGAAATGTTATGGTAGTTGTATTTTTATTTGTTTAAAAAAATCTAATTAAAGAATAGATGCTTTTAAAGTTATATTTTAAAGCTTTTTCATAATAGTTCTATAGAGGCAAATCAATTTTGCTTTTTTTTTGTAATTTTAATATTGTATTCAATATTGAATGTATAATACATCATTATATGCTATGCTTTTTGTAATTGCAGGCATTGGAATGAGTGCAGGCTGGATATATCCTGTGGGCCAGCTCTTGAAGAATAATCATATTGAAGTTAGCCAGTGCAATGCCATTGTGAAAGCTGTTTCAACGTTCTTCAAAGACATTTGCCTTCCAGGGGCACTGTCATCCTTCTACAATCCGTTCGGTAAGTCTTCATTCCTCAATCAACATGTCATGTTTCCCCTTGCTCAAATATTTCTATTTTGTCTTGGAAATATCCATAAAAATAACGTCAGCTCACTAAATAAACTCAGACATTGCATGTAATTGAAAATGAAGGCATATATTATCTGCAATTGAAGTACATGTGTAGATATTTTCATTATCGTATAATGAAATAGAAATATAATTTACTGTACCATTATGAAATTTGTTTCTAGGTTAAAAAAAATCAAACAATTATGATTTACAAGAGTGTTCTTTATTGATCTTACTTGGAGTATGAAACTTTCATTTACTTCAGAGAGATGGCATTGCATTATAACTGTGACTTAGGAATTCCATAATAGACAAATTCTGAAAATAATGAAAATGGATTAATGATTTGCTTATTATTTCCTTCTTTATACAATTATTGCATGTGTTGGTAGTGTTATAAGATTATTAATCTTTATTGATATTGCTCGTTGTAGAAAATGTATATCTATAATTATTCTAAAAATAATCTATATAATTGAAATGTATATATACATTGTTACATAAAACAATATACTTGTATTTGTGTATTAAGATATACTATGGAGCATTTAGAGGTCAGATATGATATGATATAAAGTTATAATAAAGATTACCATAAAGTTCATGTATATAATCCAAATTAACATCTGAGCATTTTATAATGAATTTAATCCATCTATTTGCGTTTGTCCAGGCAACAACCCCACGTCGGTGTGCAAGCTGTGCAAGGGCCAGAATGAGGAGTTCTGCATGACCAGCGACCGCTATGGAGGTTACGACGGAGCCTTTGAGTGTGTGGCCAATGGGGATGGGGACCTGGCCTTTGTTCGGCACGACACCGTTGAAGCCATGACCGGGAGCTTAGGCAGCGTCAACAGTTCTAGCGTGCGTCAATAATTCTCATAGATTACTTTTTATTTTTAATTAGCAGTTCGGGAGAGTATCGCAATGTGTCTGGCTGGCCTAGCCCTTCCAATTTCTGTAGAGAAAGGAATATAGACCACAACCAGGCTTATGTTCAATGCAACAGGAATTGTCCAAATGAGCAAGTAGGGTAAATTTTCTTGCCCTGGGAAAAAACAAAATGCTGAAAGTTGGGCTCGAACCCAGTATCTCTGGGTCACAATGTCTTAACAACTCGGCCATCTCGCCCCTCATTGATAAGCATTTAGAAAATCTATCTGTGCTTTATCATAAACCAAACTTTTCACTTTGTACGTAATTTATGTCTCTTTTATGATATTCTGATACTACAGTTGAATTAGACGTATTATATTGTTATTTTGCATTTATGGTATATTTCTAAAAATGTTGCTTCATCTTATAATTACTTCATGGTCTTTGAATTTCAATTCTGCTTGCTGAAGAAATGTTTTATAAATGTATTGCCTGTTGAGAATATTTGATATCGAATCCTATCTGTGAGGATATCAAAACCTGCCTTTGCGGATATCAAATCCTGCCTGAGAGGATATCAAATCCTGTGATAAAATAAATCATACCCTGCTTAGTTATTGATGTAAAGCAAATAGAGCATGATGTAAATCGTGGATATGCACTATGTAAAATTTTAAAATATTTTTTAGACATTTTCTGACTCTTCATTACAGGATTACAAGATCTTCTGTCCTGACGGCCGGATGTCCTTCGTGGGGGATTATCTGAACTGCAACTGGGGTGAAGTGTCCTCCAACGTCATCATGACATCAGCCGTCAGAGATCCCATCGTGCTGGAGTCATACAAGAAGTACCTGCTCACCTTTGAGAAGATGTGGGGTCCTCAGGGCACGCACAAGAATGATTTCCAGCTCTTCACCTCTGAAAGCAGGTACAACGCAGATCTCTTCAACACAACTCTGCACCGCAAGAATCTCTTGTTCAACGACATGACCACGGGGTTCTTTGACATTGGCGACTACATCTACAATACTTGGGTCGGTAAGTAAACTGAGTATGAATATTTCAACTAAAGAGTGGTGAAAATGTGAGTATTTTTTATATTGGCGTGAGTAGGAGACAGATTTTTGTGTGTGAAAATTTCAAACTCTGAACTAGTGTACTTTGATTTATTTTTGTAAAGTATTATTTTCTTCTCATGTAATCCATTTTTAAGAAAAGTTTCTTGTGGAATTATTAAATGACAAAAAGCAAAAGAGTTATCCATATTTAATATATTTCTCTAATCAGTTGGTAGAAAATGTCTTATTACGAGTACCAATTAGCCTCTATTCAATTCTCCTTCTACTATTTTCCTTCCCAACCATTGTCTTCCATACCTGAAGTAAGATATGATGCATTAATTAATAGTAATATTAAATCATTTATATAGTGCGCTTAGTCTACATTACTGTGCTAGAAATGTTTGCCTATTTGTTGTGAAAAATATGTGATATAGAACCAAGAAAATCTAGCCGTTTAATTAAATATATATCATTATGCCCCTTTATAACTGATTTATGTATATTATTAATTAAAGCCATTGTTTCCTGCTTATTCACTAATATACACACCTGATTCAGATTTATATAAAATGTATTTGAAACCCTATTGAACGTTGATTTTTGTAGTAGTGACAGTAGTGTGGTCTTAAGTCTTATAATCTTATTATTGTAGTGCTCTCGTTCAATGTCGGTGGCTCATGTAAAAAAGATTTAACAATTAAGTAAATTATTGTAAAGCGCATAGAGCATGATGTAAATCGTGGATATGCGCTTTATAAAAATCAATATTTATTTGTTATTTTAATTAAGGTTTCCATTGAATTACGGTAAATGTCGATAATTGAGTGATTATTTTTCTCCTTCTCCAGGGGACAGATTTACCGATTTGCTGAACGAGATGAGCCGTTGTCCCTCCGAGCCCATTCGATGGTGCGTCATTTCCATGGCCGAGAAACTCAAGTGTGAAGCCATGCTGATGGCCTTCAAGGCAAAGAGTCTGAAGCCTGACCTGGACTGCATGTACGGGGGCAACACGACCTACTGCCTGGAGATGATCACCAGGGGAGACGCCGATCTCATCAACCTGGATGCCGGCGATATCTATGTGGCTGGAAAGTGAGTAAACAGCGAAGAGAGGCAAGGGGTTTAAAGAAAATAGTAATAATTATTCGACAGAATAGAATTGGATTTAGAACGTTTTCTGTCTAATAATTATTACTATTTGGAAAGTGAGTGATATTGACTGTCACCGAAATCTCATCATGATTTTAAAATTATTAAAAACTCTATTGTATTGTTTGGTTATTTTTAATGTCTTTTGACAGATAATTTATTTTCTTAATTTTGCATAATTACTTCATTACTTGATGCGTTTATTTATATACACATTGTGTATTAGAGTTGGTGGCTGGAGGAAATTGTAATGTAATTGTAAGCAGTTTGTTTGGTTGTATTGTGTGGAAATTTGAAAGGAATTGTTAGATAGGATCTAGATCAAGAGAAGAAAGGAACACAACTTTTTAAAAGTATGTAAAACGGTTCGATTATTTTTGGAAAATTAAAAACTATATTCGCGTATGATTTCAGGAAGTATGGTCTGGTCCCCATAGCAGCTGAAGACTACGGAGACATGACCATGGAGTTTAAAGTTGTTGCAGTTGCCAGGAAAACCGATAAATCAACGACATTGTTCAACATGAAAGGTGAATCTCTTAGAACTTTTACAAATCAAAGCTTATTTGAAATTTATCGTTTGCATTTCTGTTCTTCATTTCTTGTGTATATAATCTTTTGCGATTTGATTTTAAAAAAATTAATGTAGGACATTCATGTCATAAAATTTTCTTTTGTACATTGATATAGGGAATATGAGAGATGTATAATTCAAAATTAAAGGTTCCATGTTTTTAAGAAATTGGCAAATTTTAAAGAATAAAATTATTGATGATGAGAGAATGTTATCTTCGCTTTTCTCTTTTATCATTTTTTTCTTCTATAGACAATGATATGTTGAGATACATTTGTTGTTATTATTTTTGTTGTTATTATTATTGCTTTTATAGTGAAAAATTAGTATTATATTCGTCTAATAGTGTCCATTGTTGTTAGGCAAAAGATCATGTCAGCCTGGAATAGGTCGTGGTGATGGATGGATTGTGCCTCTCAACATTTTCATCGAGACTGAACAATTTCTCCCCGAGGATTGCTCTGCATTCAAAAATATAGGTAATGCACCATTCATTATGAAATCTTTTCAACCTCTTTTGCAAGTATAAGCTTCTGTTCTTGACCAAGTTTTGATCCCACTTTATTAACATGCTACAATAATTATTCTCTGCATCTTTTTGATTTTCATTAAAATCCAGATCAACAAATTGAACGCACAAGATCTTATTTTGTTGTTTAATTATTTATGATTTTCATTTCCCCCAAATTGGGTAATAATTATATTTTGTGATGTTTCTTTCAATTTAACTGAGCATTTAAATGTTGAGCCCTACGAATTCCTTGAAACCTGTTTTTGTTGTTTATATTGTATATTACGTTAGGATTTTCATTCCTAGTTTTGATAATGTGGCAGACTCGCATTGTTTAAACAACAACAACTTCCCCTTAACATGATCCAGAGACTAAAGATGAACATGATTATAGAGAAAACATCAACTGGTTCGTTCAATGGTGCCAACAACATTTTCTATTGTTAAATCTGCTGTTACAACCAACAAAAAGATTATTTGGGAAATAAAATATTTCCTTTCTTATCTTTTCCTAACTTATCTTTTTCATTTCCACAGGGGAACTGTTTGTGCGAAGTTGCATTCCTGGAGCTTTGGACTCAGAATACAACCCTTCAGGAAAGCCCATCAATCTGTGCGAGGGGTGTGCCGCAGGCGGATACAGGAAGTGTCGCCGTGACAGCGAAGAGCAGTACTATGGAGCTAGCGGCGCTTTCCGGTGCCTCGTTGAAAGTAGGTCGCGTTTACCCTTCTCATCTGATTTCAGATGTTATCTTTAGTTATTGAAATTTGGAAATTTATTAGTTATTTTCATTGAATCAGTGATGAGTATCAAGTGTTGTTGTCATTACATGTATTCTATTCTTGACATACTCTTTCAATTTAATGATATAATATTTTCTGTCGTGGGGAGATAATACTTTTGTTCCCATCTGGTCTGTGAGCGTCTAATTAATGAGCTCGTCTTAAATATCTAATTCCAGAGGGTGGAGACGTGTCCTTTGTGAGACATTTAACAGTGAGAGACAACACTGATGGTCGCAACCACGCCATCTGGGCTCGTAACAGGAGATCTGACGACTACGAAATCATGTGCAAAGATGGCCGCCGACTGAACATTGATCGTTTTGAGGAGTGTCATCTTGGCTATATTCCATCGAACGCCATTGTCACATCTTGTAAGAATAATATTTTTCTTTTGTATGTTTTGTTGTGATGAGCTTACTGCTCATTTTTCATCTTGCTTGTATTATATCTTTGTTGTTCTTTGTTGTTAATTGTTCAAGGGGATCGTAGATCTAACATCTTTCTTTAAGATTGAACATTTGACATTGTTCGAATTTGAAATATCAGTCCTCTGAGCCTCTCAATCAACTAAGGGTGAAATTACAGAGGTATTTAAGAAAGATTCCATTTCAAACGTTCCAGCTTTCTCATGCTCTTTTCTTAATATTTTGAGTTTGTTCCAAAAGCAAGTAGTGTGTCGTATGCTGAAATGAGATATAGACTGGGATTCAGGCCATCAAATTGCTGTTGTATTAATGCCAAAATGTAAATCTTAGAGCATGATGTTAGATCTACAAACCCCTGACAAATTAGCTTCTTGTTTTTCAAGAACATCGGAGATAGATAAGCAAGATGAAAAATTTGAAATAAATGAATGTATGAATTAATAAATAAAAATAATACAGATAAGAAAAAACAATAATAACATTAATAACAAGCAAAAAAACGCCCACCAATTTTACGTTCATAAAAATCAATTTTAAACTGTATAATAATGTACTGTATTTCTATACTTCCTTTCACAGCTGGTAAAGAGCCTGTTCAGAAAGAGATCATTTGGAATTTGATCAACTATGGCCAACAGTTCTTTTCTTCAGACATGTGAGTCTAGATTGAAGTGTAATGAGAATTAAATGACTTGTTCCCCTTTGCTTCCAAACCTTCGGAGTCTAGATAGAAATATAATGAGAATTAAAAGACTTATAGCTTTGCTTCCAAACCTTCTTTAAGTAACGTCTAACATACATCCTTTACCACGACTGTTCGGTGATTTATTTTTTCAATTAATTATTTGTATCCTGTATGAGCTTAAATGTATTCATGGGCATGTTTAATTAATTGCCTTCTACTAGCCAATTCATAACCCTGGTAGTGCATTGGTTAGCACTTTGGACTTTGGATCAAAAGTCCCGGGAAAGGCAATTTACTCTAACCCACACTTAACCCAGGTGCCAAGTAGGTACCAGCACCAATTCTGCTGAGTAAGGCATCTTCTCCAGGGAGTGTTCATTGATCACTCGTTCCGCTTTGGGCCATATAAACATGGGATAAACATCAGGTCTATCGGCGTCTTGGCCTTGAAGGAATTACTTTTACTACCCAATTCTTTCTCTAAGTGACAATCCTATTTCATCTTATCTTTTAAGTATTAAAAGACGTAAATAACATTTTTTTAAAGTCTACCTTATAAACAGTAATTCAATTTTTAAAATTTATTTATTAAATTTTTTAAATTTTAAACAGTAATTATATCGTCATGTTTCATTTCTCGGTTTTCTTTTCTTACGGAGATGGAGATTTTGCGATCTTATCTTATTTTATTTGATATATTCAAAGATGTAAAGGCCACATTTTTTATTTTAATAGTCAACACTTTTTATAATACATGTATTGCGATGTTTCATTAATCTGTTCTCATTTTCCTTTTCCCGCAGAGATGGAGATTTCCACATGTTTGACTCTGGGCTTTGGTACACCGACCTCCTCTTCACGGATGCCGCCGTGCGACTCATGAAGATTCCGGAGGAGAAGCAAAACTACAAGGCCTGGCTTGGAGAATCGTTCATTGCTCAGATCGAGAACCTGGAAAAGTATACGTGTGTGAGCCCAGGCTCTGCTAGTTATGCCGTACCAAGCCTCATCCTTTTGATTACTGCTGCATTGATAAGTAAAGTTCTGTCGTGATTCCCGCGTGTGGTTGAATTAATGAATGTAGCTGTACAGTGTGATTGAAAATGTGCTAAACTTGGGATATCGTGTCAAGGCATGAAAATACATGTACTATAAAATATCCTTAATAGTGTCTTTGACCAAATGGGGTTTTCATTCTACTTGACACGATATCCAATGTTGACCAAAATTGTGAGTGAAAGTGACTGGGAAATGATGAGATGTTTCAAAGAAGTATGAATGTAAAGACTGTGTGTGTGTCATTTTTTATGAATTCTTTTTTTAAATAGAGAATAATCTCATTATTATGGCAATTATTATGTTTTCAATTGATTTGTTTATTTTTTATTGCTGAGAATGTTTAGTGCTTGCATGATAATGGTTTATAAAATTCAATGCTGAGTTTGATACTTTTTTTCTCCATGATACTCCATGTGTCAAAACATTGACTTTTGTTATGATTAGTTAAAGAATGTGACATTGAAAAGCCATGAAACAGCAGTTGTTTTCTTGGTGTTTTTTTATGATCGGAAGGGAAAGTTTAGTATATGATATTGAAATGAAGACTTTTAACTATGTGTTGACCTTGTGTTCTATGAAAATAAATCGCATCCGAACATTTAATTGTCACTAACATCTGGTAAAAGAAGTAGAATCATTCTAGGCCTAATAGACCAATATGTTTAGCTTGATGAAGTCGTGATCCAAACAAAGCCAATGAAGGATGTACAGTGCCTGGCACCTCATACTAATCTGTCTAGTGCTGATTTCTTTCTTAGAGACTCAAGGACTAGAGGAATTTTGTCAGAAATTAGAAATAGAATGAGTAGTCGGAACAGAAATCATAATATTACCATTATATTTATAGATTTTCCTTGCTATTGTGTCATATAATATAATATATAGTGCCTCTGTCCCTTTTATTTCACATGATTCCATTCTTGATACTTGAAGAATTTTGTAAATTTTATTCAAAACGAATGTTATTTTCATAAAGATCATTCAAGAAATGTATTTTATATTATATTCTTACTTAATTTTATACACATATCAGATATGCATGTTAGATTTGTTTGAAATGGCTTTACGAGTTGACGGTAGCATTGGTACATCATGTTGAAATTAACAATATTTCCTGTCTTAGAAGAAAAGAATTAATGGTTAAATAATCTTTTGAACATCAAACAAATCTTTATTATTTACCAGAAACAAACAGAATAAAAGCACCTTGCTTGTATACTTCATAAATTGCACATAGTTATCCGTTATGTGTGTGTGTGTTGCAGCTAACACTTGTTGACACGAAAGACAGTACTGAGGACAGTTGCTGATGAGGAAATCCGAATCACAGATCAATTTGAGTTAATGTTTTAAAAACCAATAAGAAACAGGAAACAGTCATCACAATTTTAATGATAAAAGCTTTTGTTCTTTCTGTGTATGAGTAGGGATACAATGTAATTTTGATTGATCAAAAAAAAGAATTCCTTGAGAGAATCCATTAGGCGCTGTCAATTTTATGAAAGTAAAAGAGCATCACTTGTTACAATGCATAATACACATGTCAGGTTGAATTGATTAAGGATGATGATTTTGACCTTTGCGTCATTCGTGACGATTTTGTAACAGAAATATTCTGCTACGTATCTGGGCATGTTGATATCAAGGATGTATAGTTGCTCAGGCAGTCAAACCCCCCTTTCCATAGAAGTTGGCCCCTTCTACTTCTTGTCCAAGGAGAGATTATGTGGAAATGTCTAATACAGAAGAAGTTATTAGGGTTTTGGGGCCAGAATTTGTTACATTTAGGGAAGATCAAGAAATGTTCCGTCAATGAATAGAATCAGTGGATAAGGACGCAACATGTTTTCTTAACCTTGTTTCGAATCCATCATCAATTGTATGAATTATCTAATAGTAATTAATATTTATAAAAGGTCAAATTGATGACCCATGAAGACAGGTATTAATGTTATGAGTGGGAGTCGTGTGTAAGCAGATTTCTCTTCATTGTACATAAGATTCCTTCATTTTATTACATATCATAATTTTCTATTTGCAATTGTTTTAAATCATTCGAAATTTTGATTACATTCCAAGTGGTCCCACATTCCTTTTTAACATTTAAAAAAATGTTTTCAAAAGATGAAGTAGATCTATGCTTATTATGTATGTCATTTATATTTTTACTAAGCAAGTATCCATGTATTCCATTAATTTCTTCCATTTTTGTATGGGTCCCTTTGGGTACCATAGTAGTACAGTACACTGCATGTATTTTGGTTAGCTAATGACTAATGCATGTTCTGATAGGAAAAGATGATACTATCCTGAACTTGTAATTGACATTATTATATGCCATGCCATCAAAGTTTTACCATATTCCATATAAGAACCACTCCTTTCACCCACATCCACCCCTACCCCCTCTCACTCTGTTTCTCTCTCTCTCTCTCTCTCTCTCTCTCTCTCTCTCTCTCTCTCTCTCTCTCTCTCTCTCTCTCTATCTTTCTCTCT
>JAUEKV010193060.1:0-11387 GCA_031833985.1 Ancula gibbosa
TATTATTATTATTATTATTATTATTATTATTATTATTATTATTATTATTATTATTATTATTATTATTATTATAGTTTACCTCGTACATATTTGTATACCATGAGTAGCATGTAAAATAAAAATGTCATCTCAATTTCAAGCATTGTGGTTGTTAAAAACCCACCCACATTATGTTACATAAATTTACCCACAATATTATTCTCGAGAACGCAATACGAGTCACAAATAATGCTACCATATTCTCCTTCACAAAATATTCTTATTATTATGATACTTGATGGGTAAATGAAGACTTACGCGATATCTTGTCGCGTATTTGTTATATAGAATCGATACTTTGAAGAATGATATTTTACATAATGTATATACTTTACAAGACACATAAGTCTAGGTTTACCCTAGACGTCAAACATCGTGTATTTTCTATTTGGCGTATGTTTCAACTTGACACCGATGATAGACTGAACTATGAACTGTTTGATAAACCTAGTCTTGTGTGTGATTCTTGCGGAGTATTTAATATACAAAATATAATTCTTCAAGAATGATATTTTATATAATAAATACTCAACAAGACACGAAACTCTAGGTTTACCGAAATGTTTGACATGAGATTTCTAAGCCAATCTATCCCAGCATGACCTTTGACCGTGGAGTGACAAGGATGCCAATACGGGAAATTATGTCACATTCATCAACATAGACCCAGAGCTGGACTGTATTCACCAAATAAGACTAAACCACACCATGGTATCAGATGATGACACCATTAAGATCAACAAGCTCTGTCATGGTAGTGTCTGTGAGTCCATCCAGCATCGAGAAGCCGGCATAACGGGGTTAAGAATCTCGGGACCAAAATTCTCTGCGCGGATAAAAACATTTCTGTTTGTTTTCAGGTCTATGTAGATCTAGCTCAACGATGGTGATGGATGAAATTTAAATTGTACAGAGACTTACAGGCAGAGATAGAGAGAGAGAGAGAGAGAGAGAGAGAGAGAGAGAGAAAGAGAGAGGGAGGGAGAGAGAGAGAGAGAGACAGAGAGACAGAAAGAGAGACAGACAGACAGACAGAGAGAGAGAATGAGAGACAGAGAGACAGAGACAGAGAGACAGAGACAGAGAGGGATAAAACCGCAAATCAGAACCACAATCATCCCAATATGACTGCCGGCGTCACGTGCGTGCAAGAGCATTGTCATCCAGCGCCCTCTGTCGTGTGGCGGATTACTTTCTCTTTCGCCCATTCTTTTCTTCGTAATGAGCCGGAAGTGCAATATTCATGCGACGATAACTCGAATATGATAGATCCTGTCCGGCCGTCTCGGAAAAGATGTCAGTTTAGCTGGTACTGGCACAAAAGATCACACGGGATGATTAATGAAGGGAGTGGGAGGCCTCTTTAACGAGATAGGATTTGTTTCTTTTTCTCTTTTTCTAATTTTTCTCTTTTTCTTTTCTCCCTAAATGGGAGATAACTCCCACGAGCTGAGGAAATTGGCGCACCGGGCGTAAGGATAGCCAGGTAGCTAGATGAGATTGCTTCGCGCTTGATTGACTTTCAACCGGAAGTTGGAGTCTTCCTTGACGCGCATGAATGATCAGAGCGTGTGTAAGTCGTGAGTGAGTGAGTGAAGGAAAAGCAAAGGAAGAATATTTTTAGGCGGATAGAGATAAAGGCGGGCATTGTTGGGTTTGTTCCTCAGATGGAAAAGGTAATACAATGAACATGGAATATTAATGATCCCAGTTACAAGCTATTTATAATTATATATATATAATTATGTATATATCAGATTAATGGTTGCAATCGGATAATTATGGGAAAGATCAATCCAAATAATGAATCTTAATCATCACCACCATGATCATCGTTCTCATCATCACTCTCATTATCATCATCATCATCATCATCATCATCACCGTAACCGTCTTCATGTTTATTATTATTAGTATTAATATTATTGATATTATAATTATCATCTTTATTATTTAAAATGTCATTATATCATCATTATTATCATTATTGTTATTATTTTTGTCATTGTTATTATTATTGTTATTATTATCATCATCATCATCACCATCATCATCATCATCATCATCATCATCATCATCATCATCATCATCATCATCACCATTCTCATCATCATGATCATCATAATCATCACCACCTACATTATAATCGTCATCATCATCATCATCATCATCATCATCATCATCACCACCTACATTACACCATCCTCATTATCATCATTATCATCCTCCTCATCATCATCATGATCATCATAATCATCACCACCTACATTATAATCGTCATCATCATTATAATCATCATCATCATCATCATCATTACCATCATCGTTATCATAATCACCCTTATCAACATCAGCAACATCATTATCATCATCCATATTATTTATCATTATTACTTAGTTCTGAAGTTGTTACAATTGTTTCTACCCACTATATGCTCGTCGTTATTCACCTACAGGGGCGTGAGTTCAGGTAATAAAACAATGGAATGTGAAAATCGTGATGGTGACGTCATACGAGTTAGGCTAGGGCTAAACAACTAAACACTGACAAAGTGAGTGAATTCTACCGCAATTTTGCTCGTTTGACCTCAAATTCCAGTAGATATGAAGTCAATTAATTTCTGCAGTTATGCCCCTTTGTTCTCTCGCCATTCATTAAGCCGGATGCTGCGTCAAAGATGTCATATCTCTACCTCCTTTTCAGCCACAATAGGTTATCGTGGAGAGGGGAGAGGGTTTAACACATCAAAAAGCCCAGTTAGACCAGTTCATTCTTGAGGACATGGTACATGTAAAAAGTAATTCCTTAAAGGCCATGAGGCCCATAGAGCTGGTGCTTATCCTTAGTTTTATGGCGCTAAGCGGAACGAATAATCAAAGATTCACCCCTGGAGAAGACGCCAGTTTCTCGCAGGTTTACTTTTCCAGCAGTAATGGTACACATTTGGCACCTGGGTGAATTGAGGGATAGTGTAAAATGCCTTTCCCAAGGGCATAACGCTGGAGTGGTAGAAATCAGGCTCGAACCCGATGTCTTTCGATTCGTAGTCCAAAGCGCTAACCGTTACACCATCGGCGCCACATGGTACATGCACTTTGAAATAAATCCCGCAACCTTGGAAACGACCAGTCGATTTTCTCGGAAAGCATAATATTATAATAATACATTGAGTACCCCAAAGGCGAGGTCGCCTTGGTTGTTATGACAACTTGTAATTCCCAGAAATAATGATATTTACTCATTGATATACCATTGGTTTCGATATATCTCTTCCTTCTAATCTAGGCGTATCAATTATAGTCTTGTTGATCAGTTTGGAGTTCAATTCTTTGGGGGGAAGTAAAACCATCAATTCAAATGACTTGAATACATAATAATGCATCATCATCATCATCATCATCATCATCATCATCATTATCATCATCATCATCATCATCAACAACATCATCATCATCATCATCATTATCATCATTATCATCATCATCTTCATTATCATCATCATCATTTCCCTCCTCCTCCCCCTCCTCCTCCTTCTCCTCCTCATCATCCTCCTCCTCCTCCTCATTTAAGTCATGAGTCTAACGCACTAACCATTCGCCAATGGTACCGTTCACTTAGTAGCCTCGTTATAATCCCTAAGCGGAAGTTCCACGCGCCGGCCTCCCGTCGATGATCGATGCTGAAGATTTTCTGTAAGTACGCTTACGGGGAAGCCAGTCTAATTCACCGCCTGACCACAAGAAGCACTCCCCAATTTAACCAGTCAATTTTCCCTTTCCCTATCGGTTATCTCTATTTTCCACTTCCAATCAACTTATCGGATTTTCCCGAACGGCGCAGGCTCTTCCCAAGAATCACGCACCATTTAACTAATTTCGCCACACAGGTCAAAGTTATTTAAATATAGATTCCACATTCCGTACTGACATGCGGACTGAAGATTATCCGCAATGGTAGGTGCAAGTTCGGGTATAAACAGGCGGCGACGTTCTCTCTTATCATCCTATAGAAAATAATCACACATGTCGATCATTAATAGTACAACAAATTATTATAGTATATACTTATCACCATCTTCTGTAGTCATTGTTGTGAAATCAAGGGAAATAATTGTAATGTATGTATTATTCTTTGAGCTGTTAATTATGGTTATTCCCTAGTTGGTCACGAGACCTCGTTGTTTACATTAGTGAGTGAATAATAGATGATTAGAGAGATCGGTCAAAACTTAACTTCACGTGTCTAATTTTGAGCTATTTTGGCGCACCCATTGTGCGGCAGTCATTTTGAGTAGAGGTGGAGAAAGAAGGAGTGACTTGATTCGAAAATCCCCAGTCCAATACATCATTGATTGGGTATCTTAGCTTCTAAGTGTAGACTCCAGAAACTTGATACTTTTTTAAAGCAGATGTTTCAACTATATGGCGGAACCTCGGACACAGTTACACTCTCAGCCTGCCTTCCCGCCAACAGGTGTCTCGTTTTGCTCTTTACCCAACGTTCCTGATTCCTAACGGTCGGTAAACACCGAATAGAGTGGACCAATGGCAGTTGAGCAGTTGTTCCATTGACCAATCAACGCGAAACCCGTCTCATTTTCGACTTCAGTAGTAAATGGAGGCACATGTCGTAATTAATACAAACGCCTTTAAATTCAAATTTATGGTAGATGGGAGTGAAATTCCTCTAAAGACTTACCCCCTAGTTTCTGTAAATTATTCAGTGCTTGAATGAAGAAAAGAACATAGGGTAAAGTGTCTATACCAGGTTAACAAGTGTAGGTAAAGTGTCTTTAACAGGTGAACATAAAGCGTCTTTACCAAGTGAAGGTAAAGCGTCTTTACCAAGTGAAGATAAAGCGTCTTTACCAAGTGAAGGTAAAGCGTCTTTAACAGGTGAAGAGGTAAAATGTCTTTACCAAGTGTAGGTAAAGCGTCTTTAAAAAGTGAAGGTAAAGTGTCTTGACCAATTTAAGTAAAGTGTCTTTAACTAGTATAGGTAAAGCGTCTATATAAAGTGTAGGTAAAGTAAATTTACCAAGTGAAGGTAAATTGTCTTTACCAATGTAAGTAAAGATTCTTTACCAAGTGAAGGTAAAGCGTCTTTGTAGGTAAAATGTCTTTACCAAGTGAAGGTAAAGTGTCTTTAACAAGTCAGTGTATATAACGTTTTTTTTACCAAGTTTATATGGCACGCCAAAGTGGGTGTTAGAATGATATGGAGCCCCGATAATTGAATCATTAATCCAGAGGGGCTGCAAGGCGGCACCACGGCACCGCTGCCTTCAATGTGAATCTTTAGCACTACCAACTCCTCCTTCAAACTCTCTATTCAGCATTGTTTCAAAAGCCGTCTACATTCAGCACTACCAACTCTTCCTCCAAACTCTCTATTCAGCATTGTTTCAAAAGCCGTCTATATTTAGCACTTCCAACTCTTCCATTAAACTCTCTATTTAGCATTGTTTCAAAAGCCGTCTAAGTCTAAACACAGAACGCTGAACGCGCTCGACCAGATTTCTTAAAGCATAATAATTAGATTTCGCTTAACGCTTAACGCTGCCTTAACGCTGCCATTTTCCGCCAGTCTGCAGAACTCCCACGTCATCAGACGGACACGACACGTGACTTCGCGCTCGTTGGGGCGTGCGGCCCAGGGAAGCAATCTTGGTTCCGTGATGGGAGTTTGGTGCCAGTGTAATTGAATCAACTGACGACCAGCCACGGCTAAGCGGTCGTTTCATTAGCGGATGTGTGGTCAAGCCAGCCTGCGTCCGGAAGATCCGATGGCACAGATAAGCTAGTGCAGACCAGACTGGGTGACGCCCACTGACTCCACTTCCGGTATCATCCGGCACCAAGGGCAGCAAGGGCAGCAACTCGTGTGTTCTCAAGCGTGGCAGTGGCAGACTGCTAAGCTGTCCAGGGTGGTTGGTTACGTTTGCGCGGTGGCGTCTTTTTTGTTTGTTCTTCTGATATATATACATGCTAAACACATGCGATAAGTAACAGTTAAGTCCTTTTGGATTGGATACGGTTCCTACATTTAGCATTCGAAATTCCTTCATTTTTAGTAGGTTATGAGGGAGTAGCGTATTTCAGATTCAGTTGAATAATCCCCTAATAATTTTCGTTTGATAACCTGGTCTGTCAAAAGTGACGTTGAATTAAACAAAATGTTATTGTTGCCCTGTGTTTGTGAATTATCATTTTTATTCAGCTAGCCCGCCATTTTCAGCAGGTTTTAAGTGGCCATGATTAAAACATTGGAATATGGAAATCGTGCCAAGCCATATCAAATGGCGAGTAGGGTTCACACACGCCACACACTCAATCAGGCGGGCACAATGTTTCGCGACCGGTAAGGAAGAATTGAGGAAAAAAAGAAGAGAAGAGTGAGAGAGTGGTGGAGAAGAGAGGAAAACATTACAGCCAGATGGGGCAAGGATAAAACCGTAATATGCTTGTATATATTATCTATCTCCGCACACACACACACACACACACACAATCATTTTCACATAATCCAGACACAGTTACACAATAATATACTCATACACACACACATCCTTACACAATCCATTACCGGCGCACTCATTCTCTCGCACACTCATACCTGCAAACACACCATTACTCTCACGCTCACATGCTTACGCTATCTCGCAAACACCATCATCTAATGCTACCACACTCTCTCTCTCTCTCTCTCTCTCTCTCTCTCTCTCTCTCTCTCGCACACATACCCTCCCACACACACCCTCTCACACATTCACATTTTCTATCTCGCACAATCTCTTTCTTCAGCACACACACACACTATCTTTCTCCAACACACATACTCCTTCTCTCACACACACACTCACACAAACACACACACTCTATTTCTCCAAAACACAAACTCTTTCTCTCACACACACTTAGACAAACACTCACACACGCTCTATTTCTCCAACACACATACTCTCTTTCCGCAACACGCACACACACACACATACACACACTTCCTCCCTCTCACGCACACTCACACTCACACAATTACTCGCACTGTTCTGCAGACAGAAACGAACGAGACGAACTCTAGAAGCAAGCGCACAACAAGCGCGACAAGGGGATGTCAACAATCATCTATAATTATTACCTACGCCTCCTTCCATCGCTTCTATAGCAACGCCCACAGCCCAGTCGATGAAGAATGCCAACGTCTCGTCAGCTCCAATCACACGTTATGTGTCGTTCCTGTCAGCTCCCCAAACAACATTGGTGCAAACTTGATCGCAATTATTTTTCGCGGCATTCTCCAGTACTTCTTTTCACCATTCCATCTTTTTCCTCTGCCTTTATGAAATGTATTATTATTAATTTACCTCGTTCCGATTCCCCTACTCTTGTCAAGCTCTCTCCTCTCTCTCGCTATTCCCGGTTTCTTTTCTTCCGTGCCGGCGTCAATGAGTCCGTATTTTTGTTTAGCCGTCTGTGACGTCATAATGGCCTCTTATGAAGTTGACGTGTGACATGTTATGGAAAGGCAAGACTTAATTGCATGTCTTTAAAACGTACGCTCTGACTCGTGTCTGCTTTTCTTGTCTTTGCTCTTGTCCCTCTCTCCCCTCCCCGTTCTGCCATCGTGATCTTCTTTTTTTATTTTCTCAACAAGATAAATCCGTTTTCTTTCTCCTCTCAGTGAGATTCGCGTCGCTTCAACGTGGACTGGCTCTCTGTGATAAAATGTGTCTTCATGTTGCCATCTGCTTTTCAGATTGAATTACCCCCAAGTTCTCTCTTTTCTTTACATTTATTAATTAGTGACACATTTCACATACATTGAACGGTTATTTATGTATCTCTGTCTAACAATAATGTTCTCCTGTTCCTTTATGTAAATACGTCTATATGTGTGTGTTTGTGATTCTCTGCCAATTGTCTGTCTGTCTTTCTATTTCATTATAAAAGCATCTACCTATACATAAATTATACATAATGTCTGATCAACTGTTACTTTCTCATGGTTATCCTAGAATACTTATTATACAGCAGGTTTTATTATATGTTTGCGTTAAGGGGAGAAATGCGCATCTTTAATTCTTTTACAGTAATATATTTGCTCGTATTCTTTAGAATTTCTTATTCTTCAGCAATTAAAGTTTCTCATTATTTTATCACTTTTCTTGTCCTATTTCATAATCGAATTAATGGAAGATGCAAGGGTCTTACAAAGGTTAAACCAATTAGGTAAATGTGAATAGCTTAAATTCTAGGCAAGATATCAATGAGCCATTGTCTGTATGATAAAGCCATAATGCACTAATGTTTGTCAGTCAAGGATTCATGACTCTTACAAGTAGATCTAATTAATTTGGCGTCAGAGCGCATACATGTACTCTAAAATGGACTTTTCCCTTCTTTACATCTTCTATGTTATGCGCAACACGGTGGGCGCGTGCTTATCGCTTTGGACTTATGATCAAATGGTCGTGGGTTCGAATCCTGCTGACAGTTTTGTGTAGTGCCCTTGGGAAATGCACTTAACCTAGCGTCTTATCTCGGTGGTGTTCATTGATTATTCGTTCTGCTTAGCGCCATAGAAAATGGGGGTAAGCACCAGCTCTACGGCCCTCATGGCCTTGATGGATTTACTTTTCTTTAGTTGAGTGCTAATTTAAATAAATTGTTAGATTTTTTGCCTTCCTTATAATGTTTTCTCTTCAATGTGGCTTCAATTTGATATAATAATTTCGTAGTATCTTTGGCCAAGAATTTCCAGTTGCCCATCTGTTGCCGTATGATTAGTAATAATATAATGTCACTGTGCCACCATGCGTAAACATAGACTTGGGTGTCTTGGGGATAATTTATTATATAAAATATCGTTCTGCAAGAACGATATTTTATATAATAAATTCTCCCTAAGACACCCAAATGCTGCTCTAGACACCATGGGTGTAATGGGTGAATGTATTTATGTATGTAAGACAAAACGGGTTGCAGTAATGGCCCATGTTTCTGGAAAGGGCTCCGATTTCACCGGCCATAGCGTTACTGGAAGGAGGTGGCATTGGTAACGTTAAAGGGGAAATGTCTTGGTGGGAGGGGACAGATGACACCCAAGTCTAGGTCTACCCCACAATGGATGCTCTACGTCAAAAGGTAGAGCCTCTCCTGCTTGCAAAGCATGGCCCAACCAGACCTTGCCATTAGGGGCGACTTGTGGCGACTCGGACCAGCACTACTTGGAGTAGGTAGGGGCTTAATGAGTCCGGTCTGAAGACGCCCCTTTACGTCACGCGACCAGCACTCACTCCGTGGCAGCGACATCGTGACAAATGATGACGTCAGCTCAAGTGGCCTTGACACTGATAGATTTTTCAAAGAAGGCAACCCAAAGTAAGATAATATAAGATACTATAAGATATAATAAGATAACTTAATACAAAATAGGAAATGAAATTACGAAGTTTCATACAATAATAATATGAGTCACTGTTATGCCAAGAATTCATAATTCATGGCCATTTGCATCATTTCTGACGGTCTTGTAACACATTCTTAATGCTACGCTTCGGCAGCATTTGGATATCAGGGATATATGGTTTGCCAAGCCAAACTCCCCTCCCCACAGATCTTGTCACTCCGAATCCAATGTGCCAAGTACAGAGTCCTGTATGTTACATAAACTATGATCACTTTTCTATTTATCACTGTTAATATGGTTATGGTGTGGTAGCAATTACATTAATGGAGTGAAATCGTCGTGACGTGCTCGCGATTCGGAAGCTTTAAATATTGTCATAACAATTAATAATCATGATAATAATATTAATAATAATAATAATAATAATAATAATAATAGTAATAAAAATAATAATAATCCTATTATAAAAATATATAGCGCAAGGGAGATTATTGGGCTTCTTTAGCTCAAATACATTTTTGCCCACGCACACAGGTTGACTGACATATCTAAAAATTATGAAAATATTTTTTGTGGATTGATATAAGGGTAATTTGGGGCCTTAAATTAAGGACGGCCTTGGTGCAGTTCGTTCCAGCGTCACTATCCAAGTCTATTGTTCTAGCTACCATTGGACTCACAACCGAAAGGTGACGGGTTCGATTCCTTGCCACCCCGGTCTGGCGTTGGGTCTCTGCGAAGGGCTCTTTACACATTTTCAACATCTCACTCGAGTGTAAAACGAGTACCTGGCTGAAGGCAGAGTTTTGTCAGTATGTTGATATCGAGTGCTTTATAAAATGCTCATATTGTATGCTCCCCATGGAGTTGAGATGGACATAAGAATGACGTGGCCAGTCAAGGAATAATTTAGCCCGACGAGCGGAACGTCCTGAGCCTGAGGATGAGCAAGCCCACCAGACATGATGGAGAGGACAGACAATCGAGGAAACGGGTGAGCATGATGTGGAACGTGAGAGCGTCGTCTAGCCGAGAGTCTGGCTGAGAGGATGGCTTCTGAACCAGCGGCAATATAACCAGCAACGATTCAACACCGCGGTCATCTTCCTAGGGAAAAAAAAGTCAAGGAATACATTATTGTAAAGTGCATAGAGAATGATGTAAATCGTGGATACGCACTAAATAAAAAATCAATATTTATTTTTATTTCTTACAAGATCAAAGGAGAGGATTACCTCACTTTCAGGTAGCTTCATTTGACCTAAGCCTGCTAGTTGCTTGGCCCGACCCAACTTCCTAGTTTAATTAGCCAATGACGTCATATTATTACACTCCGTTAGATAAAAAGACCAGTGACTTCCAAATGGTCATAACTCGAGCCAAGACTGTAATTCGCAGCTAATATTAATTCATGAGTCAGCTTGGCTTTCCCTGGCGACATCTGAAGAAAGCGCCGCCTCTGCTCTAGACCGGCCCGTGTTATTCCTATCCCATAACCATGAACTCTCTTTATAAACTGTTTTTAAAAAGATTCTTCCATTTTGGGTCACAGGATCTTTAACAGGTAAAAAGGCAAGAAATTAAGATTAAATCTTTAATTACCTTCTAGCTCTGACCCGTCCGTTTTTCTTACCGGAGTTACCGGTTAATCGGTTCACAGTTACCGGTTAATGGCGCAGGGTCTTTGGCGGCACTCTGGGGGTCCTGGTGGGGGTAAATGCGAAAAGCTTGCGTGCGCAGATGAGGCAAGGATGAGGCAAGGACTGACGGTGAGGGGAGGGTTGGGTTGGGTTTAAAAGATGAGAACCTGAATCAGATCAGGAGGAAGAGGTGATGCAACAAAGTACTGCCTTGATATTGTCACAAATCAGAGAGAGAGAGAGAGAGAGAGAGAGAGAGAGAGAGAGAGAGAGAGAGAGAGAGAGAGAGAGAGAGAGAGA
>JAUEKV010194171.1:0-11380 GCA_031833985.1 Ancula gibbosa
TCTCTCTCTCTCTCTCTCTCTCTCTCTCTCTCTCTCTCTCTCTCTCTCTCTCTCTCTCTCTCTCCCTCTCTCTCAGCCACCCACACACTCACTCACTCACCCAACACCCACCATATCAGTTTTCATCTTCAGGGTTAAAAATGAGTATGCTGATAAATGGTGTGTGTGCCTGCATTTCTTCTTCAGGTCTATCTTTACATCATGCTGTGCAGTCCACTCCAATTCTCTCCTTCTAGAATTCTTATCATTGCAGAACTGATAAAAGTACATTACGCCCCTTCACAAATCTTTGCTTGCCAGCTTCCCTTTCATTCATTCATTCATTCATTCATTCATTCATTCGTTTGTTCACTCATTTATTCATTGCATTCATTTGTTCGTTCATTCATCTTTTCATTCATTAATCTATCCATTCATTTAATAATTCATTCTTATCTTTTGTCTTGTGTAAGGACTGACATTATAACACTAATTTTGAATTTTATGATTTATTAAATTTAAACGCCTGTTGTCATGAATCTAACACGCTGTTGTCATGAGCTTAACATGACGATATATATATGCCAATTTTGTGATATTGTACTTTAAAAAATGATTTGTTTTGATAATTGTAATATTTTGATCCCAAGAATATTATAAAGTCTGCTCATTCAAACTCCTCAAAGATAATATTATGTTTTTGTTTTGTTGATAACTATTATATTATATTTTACTTTGGGTGATGAGCATTATTATTTGATTCACTTTGGTTGATTACCATTATGATAGGTTTTTCATTTCCCGTTAGTTGATAACCATGCCTACTTTTTCTCTCCGTCTCACAACAGTCACTGGCCAGATGGAAAGAAGACCTGATGAAAAGGGGCAATGGGTCATCTCCTGACCTCTTCAATCTGGCCTTGGAGCAGGACAAGTTGGACATGGCGTCCCAGACTGACCTGCGTGGCGAGGTAATGATAATAATAATGATAATAATAATGATAATAATAATAATAATAATGATAATAATAATAATAATAATAATGATAATAATAATTAAATAATAATAATAATAATGATAGTTACGATGATAATAATCCAAGGTTTACCGTTCAAAGCATAGTTTCGGGGAACATTTGGAATGATTAACTGCCATTTTACTCTAGAATGAATTAATGTACTCTCTCATCAAATGTTTACAGAGGATGAGTTGTGTTATAAATTATTTTATTTTCTTAAGCTCATTCTATCGACAGCCCCAAAAATTATGTCAGAGTGCTTTTTATCGATGGCCTTCAATACCATCGTCCCTAATATACTATTTAATAAATTATTTTCCGATCTTTCCGTTGACGAGTCCACCGTCTATTGAAAACCTTAATGTTGAAAGAGTTAAAAACATATCAATAAAAATAATAAATGACCCCTCCCATCCAGCATACCCTTTATTTGAAAAGCTGCCCTCAGGCAAACGCTTCAGAAGCCTGAAACCTAGAACCACCCGTTTTAAAAATAGTTTTTTCAAAAAGCCATGCCTCTTCTTTCAAAGAAGTGAATGCATATAATAATATACAGCGCCAATTTTAATAAATTTCTATCATACATGCTCAGTAGCACTTCATCACTACCTAAGAAATTGTAAATCATTCCCTACTTTATTATAGAATATAAATTTATAAAGATTATAAATTTGTAATATTGAAGTAATGTTACCCTATCAATGCTGTCTGTGTGTGTGCGTATATATATTATATTATAATATGTATGTTATGTATGTGTGTGTGTGTGTATGTGTATATATGTATGTATGTTTGTGTGTATGTATGTTAGTATGTATGTTGGTATTATCTAATGTATGGATGTTTGAGCGTACATATGTGTGCGTGCATGCGCAAACGTGGTTCTTGATTTGTTTTGCCCATGTAATATTTCACCATGTACCAAAGCATTGTCCTATTGTACTCTGTATACAATGGCAATAAAGATTATTATTATTATTATCTTTCTATGTAAGAAAGATTTTACAAGCCTACAACTGGAGTGTAGGAGTGATTTGCCATGTCAATGTCAAAAGTAGATCTCCTAGAATGTCACAATGTCCCCCTCTTTGATGGTTTGATTCAAATGTAAATCTCCTTGAATTCCACAGTTTGGCCTGACCCAAAGTCGTCTCCTAGCAGAGAAAACCAGAATGAGATTGAAGTATGACGAGGCACAGCGTCTGTTGGGAAAACTCAAGTGTCGACTGGCCAACATACAAGACAAGATGGTGCCAGGGCAGCCTGAATCGGACAAGGACAGGTAGTTAACATTGCTTCCATGGATTTAAGACAGTATGGAATGATAAAATAACTACATTTATGGGCTCTAAGGCGTGGAAAAAAAACACAATAAAGGGTCCCTAATGTGACTATATGTGGTTTTGATTCAACTTGACATGATATCCCAGGTTAACTAATTTATGACTAGATGAATTGCAGATGGGTGAATGAATAAATGTCAAATGAATGAATAAATGGAAGAACGACAGATGAATGAGTGAATGACTCATTAATGAATAAAGAATAATCTGATCCTATTTGACCGTTTGTAATCCAATTTCCTGGAAAGGATGAATGAATTTTATAATCATCCTCTGTGACCGTTTGTGTGGTGCAGGTTGCTGCTGATCCAAGAGAAAGAGCAGCTGTTGCGTGAACTGAGGAGCATCAACCCCAAAGGTCGCAGCGAAGAGGACATGTCTTCCGTCCACGAACGCATTATGAAGCTGGAGCAAGATCTGAGTCATGCCATGGAAATCTCCAACAAGCAAATCCGACAACGGTCTGTTCAGTTTCTACTCATCGACCCCTTTTCTTAAAAAAGACATTAAATTTTTTTTTTTAAATAGTTGTAAAGAATATGGATTATAATATTATAAACGTTAAGTATTAATTTTGAAATGATGTTTAAGAATATTATTATTATTTCAACAATATTATTTTATCAACAATAAGGGACAAAGTTGTGTAATGATTTATTTTAATCTTATTTATAAATTTATGCTTTCTTATTATAATATTATGAATACTTTCAACGTTTTAGGTCACCAAATCACATTGAAGTTGATGAATGTTATCATATATGGTCTTACAGATTTGTATTCTTTAAAAATGAAAAAGGTAAATAGTGAATTGGTGGACCACTTATTTCTTCATTTAATTGTTCTTTTTTCTATCTTATTGATTTTAAAGAATTGACCTCCATGATGAGAAGGAGAGTATCATACACCAACTGACAGAAACAACCAAATTGACGTCTTATCTGGAGTCACAGTTACGAAGGTATGAATGGCAAAGCTATGTATTGGTTAGGAGGACATAAGAATTGAATTTTATATTCCACATTTGCAATCTGTATTATGACTTTGATTAATCATTTTTGTCTTTGTACAATTCAGGTTTTAACTATTAAAAAAATTAAGAAATAAAGGAATAAAAAGTTAATAATGACAATCATAATAAAAGATAAATCAAATTAAATCAAATGATCTATCTCTCTTTGCCTTTCTGTGTGACCCTGTCTGTCTCTGTGTGTCTTAGTGTGTCTCTCTGTGTGTGCCCCTGTCTGTCTCTCTGTGCCCGTGTATGTCTCTCTGTGTCTCTGTCTCTCTTTGATGCCTGAGAGTTACGAAGGTATGAATGGCAAAGCTCTATATTGGTTAGGAGGACATAAGAATTGAATTTTATATTCTACATTTGCAATCTGTATTATGACTTTGATTAATCATTTTGGTCTTTGTACAATTCAGGTTTTAACTATTTAAAAAATTAGAAATAAAGGAATAAAAAGTTAATAATGACAATCATAATAAAACATAATCAAATGATCTACAGTGGAACCTCCCGAATAGCACCCCTCCGAATAAAGACCACCTCCCACTAAAGACTGATTTTTCTGTGACGGTCTACTATATGAGCCTATATAAAACACCTCTGAATAAAGACCACCTCCCACTAAAGACCACTTTGGCTTTGCAAAATGGGTGGTCCTTTTTCAGAGGTTCTACTATATCTCTCTTTGCCTCTCTGTGTGCCCCTGTCTGTCTCTGTGTGTCTCTGTGTGTCTCTCTGTGTGTGCCCCTGTCTGTCTCTCTGTGCCCCTGTATGTCTCTCTGTGCCTCTGTCTCTCTTTGCTGTCTGACTGTCTTCTTTCCCCCAAATGTACACATGCATCAAATACACAAATGCCAGAAAGCTTATTTGAAGATATTAGATATATTTTTGACATCTCTCTTTCTCTCCCTTCAGCCTGTCACTCAGCACCCTGTCAGTGTCTTCTGGCTCCAGCCTGGGATCTCTTGGCTCCCTTTCGGGTGGAAGTCGCGGTTCGTTGAATTCGTTGAGCGCCCTGGATATCTACGGTGGAAGCCAGGCCGCTGGCACTGGTGGCGAGGTCAACCTTCAGGAGCTGCACCAACGGGTGGAGAAGTTGTTGCAGGGTAAGTGTGAGGAGGAGGATGACCATGATGACATTGTTGTCTAATTCTACCCAGCTGTAATTTGGTACATTGAAGGCAGTGGTGGATCCTGTCAGTATGGTAGAGCTTGTGCTCTGTATGCTCCTCATGGAGTTCATATGGTAATTGAGTGATCAGGCCTGCTGGGGGAGTATGTGTAAAGCGCTATAAGACTCAAGACTTTCTCTGTGAAAAACACTATATAAATGCACTTTTATCTTTTAATTCCTTTGGCTATGATTTAGTTGCTCCTATCACTTACCCGTAAGCTCAGTTGGTAGAGCAGCTGACTAGAGTTAAAGAGTACCTGGTTCGACCCCCAGTCGGGACTGTCTACCGACCCTCCTGTTCACCCAGCAGCGAATGGGTAGCTAGGTCTATTCAGATTAAGCGAAGTAAAGTTGGCGTGGAGTTATTAATTAACATGCTTATGAATGTAAATGTGTTTATCGATGCATGAATGCTGTTCAAATTATCGTTCAACGCCAAGTAAATTTCCTATTGTTTTTGTATCACACTAACAAGATGGTAATAAAGAATTATTATTATTATTATTATTGATCACATTAAGCTGTATGGCGAGTATAATCAGGTCTCTACTACTCAGATCAGGTATGGGATCTAACTTTACTTATCACTTATATTCCATAATGTGAGTACTCTTATTATTATTATTATTATTATTGCTATTATTAATATTATTTGCGTCCATTGTAGGTCACAGCATGTCCCCCATCCAAGAGGCGCACAGCTCCCTGCCCTCAGACGATGTGACGGAAGCAGCCACGTCCAGCTACATGCAGTCAGTGATGGGCAGCACCCCGGACATGAACAGCGACTCCCACCTGAACCTGAACGCCAGCATGAACTGCATGGTGTCGTCCAACGCATCATCGTCTTCGGTCCTGGCCCGTTCCAACACGTCCTTGGTGATGGGATCCTCCTCCACGGTGGCGCCCCCTGCCGCCCCACAGCCCCCTCTTCCCCTTCCCCTTCCTCTTCCTCCCCCTGCGGCACCAGCCTCCACTGCTTCTCCGACCTGCTCCCCGCCAGTCTATGCCTTTGGGCCGCCACCCACCTACGAGCAGCACATGAGTGTCGTGGAGCAGCGCCAGGTCACTCCCACGGCTAGCGCTTCAAGCTCCAACTCGGCGCTAAGCAGCATTCCGGTCTCCTCTTCTTCTTCCAGCCTGACCAATGTGTCCAGAAACAACATCAGTATCAACAACAACAGCAACAACAACGATGAAGCAATCCTTCACCACCACCAGCTGAAGCTTGCTCAGCAGCAGCATCAGCAGCAGCAGGCCAGTACCGGAACCTCTATGTCGGCCAGCGATGTGCTGTCTTTACAGAAATTGAACTTGAACTATGCAAACGGTGCTGCTGTTGCCGCTCTCATGAGAGGGTTCGATTCGTCCAATCACGACGTCATCAACAACAACAGTACCGGAACATCTTTGCCTGCTGTCTATGAGAAAGATGACGCGTCTTCAGTCAACGCTATGGAGTCTTCCGGGGTAGCCACTAATTTCCATTCAGTCTCTAATGCTAACACAAAGGGTCATTCGATTGGCGAGGTTATCGGCATGGCTGACGAAATTCCGAGACAAAATTCTCTGGGATTAATGCAAGGAGATCAACAAAGACAACAACCGCAATTACCATTACCACTTTCTGCTTATTCATCACTGCTGTCATCGTTATCGTCAACATCATCATTGTCATCAACTTCCTCACCGTATGTGTCAAACAGCATTCTTCAACATCTTCAGCTGCAACACCAACAAAGTCAGGCCTTTCCGTCAATCTCATCTTCATCATCGCCCTCCTCGTCATCATCACTGTTGGCATCATCGCGTCTGCCGTCGTCAGTCTCTGGTCGACAAGCGCAGGAGAGTAGCCCGAACCCGTATTGTGTTGCACCATCTCCTGCGCTGTCGTCTTCTCGTCACACAGTCATGGCATCAGGAGAACCCATCATCTTGAATCCCCCGCTCAGTCCGATCAGTGAGAGCAGCTCTGGGATGGGGAACAATCTGTCTGGTGGGAACACTCGGAGCGTATCCGCGGCTGTCAGTGACGAGTCTGTTGCTGGGGACAGTGGCGTGTTTGAGGCGTCTGGTCGAAAGTAAGTTAGTCTTTGGTGGGTTTTTTGGGTGCTTTTTCTTTGGAAAAAATTGTTTTAATTTTAAAGAATTCTTATTCCCTGCTTTCTGTGTTAAATTGCTTGTCTGGTTATTATTTTATACGTCCAAGATTGATAGAAATGCTTTTTAGAAATGAAAAATATAAGTAGGGCTTTCACGAATTCTGATTTTTAATTTAGTCTCAATGAATTCAAACTTGATATAATAGAATTTTGAATTTGTAAAGTTAATTCCTTCAAAGCCATGATGCCCATAGAGCTGGTGCTTATTCCCAGTTTCTGTGGTGCGAAGTGGAAAGAGTGGTGCGTTTATATTTCCTGACATTCTTCCACTTAGATGTTTTAAGATTTTGTTGATTTCTTTCAGATTGAGTAGCTTGGATCAAGCTTTGGACAGTGATTTAGAGACTGCTCAGGTTCAAATCAAACTTATGTAAGTTTCTCTTCTCACTCCTGTTGTCCCGTATGTAATGACGAAACAATTTCTTGTCTTGTTTTCTCTTGTCATGCATTTACAGCTCATCCACTTATCCTGATTTTACCAGGCTTTTTATAGAGGCCATAATCCTGTTTTTAATTTACCAAATCCTGATTTATTCCTGAGATTTTAAAAATTCTGTATTCATGTTTTTTTCCCCATTAGAATGCGTATGATTTTGTTCTTATTCTGTTGAAACACTCTTTATGTAGTTATAATTATACAAATAGAAAGATAATACCCTAATCCTATAGGACAGAGAGAAGCTAAATACAAAGAAAAAAAAAGAAAGAATGATAATGATCATGGCGTCTGATGGGAATCAGTTTGAGTTATCTCTTCTGTCTAATACATCTATCCTTATCAAGCCTGTAGGCCGTTTTTATTGCTATCAAAGGGAAGGTCTATTACTGTAGCTGTTACTTTATACAGTTCCATGTTGAAATTTTGGGGTTGCGGCAGGTTTGCGATGGGCTCAGAATTTATTTCCTTTTTCTCATTATCGACACTGTTCATTACTTTCTTTATTACTTTGCTAATCCCCAACTGCTGGACTATGTTCCTTTTGTTACTTCATAAGAATCCCTTGTGTATTCATTTTACCATCAGCGCAATTCACTGTGCAATGCACAATGACAATACAATCACTGATCCTTATGCCCTTTCACCTTTTAATTCTTTCTTCCTTCCCTAATCATTCTCACAGGTATGAGAAGTCTGAACGCCAGCTTAGTGTCGGGGTGGAACAGGCGCGGAACTTGGGAGTGTTGCCTTTCCATCAAGACAGCAGTGTGTAAGTTGTTGTAGATTTAATTAATAAGATATAGAATGCAGTATTTGAGTATTACCACGCTTGTTACTATTGGCAGGGCAGGAGCCCGGAGGTCGTGGATATGAGACGAATAGAAAGGAAAAGCCAGATGTTCATGGAAAGTTGTTGAACCAGGGTTCATATGAGTCTACAATCAATCACATTTATGGCCTCTGTCAGGATTTTGCCCTTTACTTTGCCCTATATTTTTATCATTTTTTGTTGTTGTATGTTTTGTTAAAATATTATGCAGCCATTTCACGTGCGTTGTTGTATTTTTCTTCAATAACTCATTTTGTCTTTAAATATTGTTGTTCATGTTTATTGCTGTTTATTGCTTTTTATTCTAAGATCTAATTCATTGTACTTAAAAACAAGAAAGATTATTTTTAGAAGTTATTTCAGCCAATAGCCTGAGGATGGATAACCATGATATTGTTTAAAAGAAAATATGGCGAATTATAAATCATATTGTTGCTTCTCATTTATGTTATTAAAATGCCTATTTAATGGAATTACAATTTATAATGATGTTTGCGTGAGTTTGATGATTTTTCACAGCTCTGAAACATTGGCTTTACCTTCATTATCATTTACTTACATAATAAATTTTATTCTTAAACTTAACATTTTTAAAATTTAGGTATATTGAAGCGGCCCTACTGCCGAATGTGACACAGCGTTGGCAGACCCATCCGGTGTCGGATTTGAAGTCGCCCAGATTTGCCACTGTGTTCAAGGTGGCCATCCCAGAGCACCATCTCCTCACCAAGACGCTGCGCATTCACGTCTGGAGTTTGAGCGAAGAGAAAGGCGAGGAGTGTCTGGTGAGGATTGAGATAGAGTAGAACCTCCAAATAAAGAACCCCCATTTTGCAAAGCCAAAGTGGTCTTTAATTGGGAGGTTGTCTTTATTTAGATGTTTTTTATATAGGCCTATATAGTAAACCATCACAGAAAAATCGGTCTTTAGTGGGAGGTGGTCTTTATTCGGATGGGTGCTATTGGAAGGATCCACTATGTTTGGAATGATTTGTGAGGATTGAAATATTAGGAAAGTCTTGTGAGGATTGAAATGTTCAGAACGTCTGGTGAAGATTGACATATTAGTTTGTCTTCTTGATAAGTGTTTTGATTTTTGAATTAAGAATTTCTTAGTGGAGTTGTAACTTATTCTGAATATGATGTCATCCTTTACCATTGCTTTTCATCCCAGGGTTGTGCGCAAGTCAGTCTGGCAGATTTTAATCCTGTGTCGTCGTTGATGTGTTGGTACAACATTCTCAACTTGCGTTTCATGCAGTCAGACCAGAAGGGTCAGGGGTCATCAGACATGGCGAGTAAAGGCTCTAGTATTCAGTCTCAGCCATCGTCCAGCAGCAGCTCTGAGGGTCTCGGTCGTAAGGCCAGGCCGACATATGCCAAGTCAAAGTCTGTGAGTCTTTGTTCACAATTTTTCATGTATGATGATAATGACAGAACTTATTTGTTCAAAACCTTTTGCCCATAAATATTGTTTAGAAATCAGAACAAGAATTAAATAATTTAGAAAATGTTTCTAATCACAGTCAATCTTCTTCTTTACCTCCTCCTCCTCCTCCTCCTCCTCCTCCTCCTCCTCCTCCTCCTCCTCCTCCTTCTTCACCTCCTCCTTTTACTTCTTCTTATCCTCCTCCACCTCTCCTTCCTTTTCCTCCTCTTCTTCTTCTTTTTATTTATCTTCTTCTCCTTATCTTCCTCTCACCCTCCTTTCCTCCTCCTCCTATTAACCAACACTGTCGAATTTTCAATGTTGCACAGTCTATGCCAGTCTGTAGAGTTGTTTTCTTTTCCTGTTCCAGGCTATTGTCGTCTGTGGAGTTGTTGTGGGACCAGTTTTTTTAATCATTGTTTTGGGAGCGCATATGATGTACTGTGTCATGTGATGTACTGTGTCATATATGATGTACTGTGTCATGTGATGTACTGTGTCATATGTGATGCACTGTGTCATATATGATGTACTATGTCATATGTGATGCACTGTGTCATATATGATGCACTGTGTCATATGTGATGCACTGTGTCATACATGAAGTACTGTGTCATACGTGAAGTACTGTGTCATATGTGATGTGCTGTGTCATATGTGATGTGCTGTGTCATATATGATGTACTGTGTCATGTGATGCACTGTGTCATATGTGATGTACTGTGTCATATGTGATATACTGTTTTATACATGATGTACTGTGTCATATGTGATATACTGTTTTATACATGATGTACTGTGTCATATATGATGTACTGTGTCATGTGATGCACTGTGTCATATGTGATGTACTGTGTCATATGTGATGTACTGTGTCATATATGATGTACTATGTCATATGTGATGCACTGTGTCATATATGATGCACTGTGTCATATGTGATGCACTGTGTCATACATGAAGTACTGTGTCATACGTGAAGTACTGTGTCATATGTGATGTGCTGTGTCATATGTGATGTGCTGTGTCATGTGTGATGTACTGTCATGTGTGATGTACTGTTTTATATGTGATGTATTGTTTCATATGTGATGTACTGTTTTATATGTATCATATTGTTTCATATGTGATCTACTGTGTCATATGTGATGTACTGTGTCATATGTGATGTACTGTGTCATACATGAAGTACTGTGTCATATGTGATGTGCTGTGTCATATGTGATGTGCTGTGTCGTGTGTGATGTACTGTTTTATATGTGATGTACTGTTTTATACATGATGTACAGTTTCATATGTCATGTACTGTTTCATACATGCTGTACTGTTTCATACATGATATACTGTTTCATATGTATGAGGACAGTTATGGTTGTAGACGGCATAGTGTTGTATGGGTAGGCAGGGTTGATTTCATAGATGTGGGACCAACGCCAATAAAATGCATATTCTCTTTCCCCCCACTTCTAGAGCCAGTCAAAACACCAAATTCAGCAGCTGTTGGAAGCGTCTTCGGAGATCTTGCGGCAACAGGCGATGCTGAGTGATGACCATTCGTCCGGGGCGGAGTCCGTGACGGAGAAGAAGGGCGCCAACAAATTTGCTCACCCGGTGGTGCAGTCACTGAAGGAAGAGAGCAGTGACGAGTCGACCATCATTTCATCTCAGACGTCGACACTGACCAGAAATCATGGTAAAAAAAAAAAAGGAAGAAAAATTATTATATAGCGCATATCCACGATTTACATCATGCTCTATGCGCTTCTTACGATAATGGAGTTAAGGCCACAAAACTGTGTCCTTATAGAATCAAAAACGAAGAAATCAAATAGAGCCAAGTTTGGCATGTAAGTTCAGACCTCCAATACGCTTCGGGCCATAAGTGTTTGCTTCCAAAATTACGTTTGGTTTTTTCATAATTTGAATAAAAACACATAATTATAAAAGTTAAAAGACGAAAAATGGATAGTCGCCATGAGGACGATGTACTTCCT
>JAUEKV010196391.1:0-11374 GCA_031833985.1 Ancula gibbosa
AGAGAGAGACAGAGAGAGAGAGAGAGAGAGAGAGAGAGAGAGAGAGAGAGAGAGAGAGAGAGAGATTAAGGAGCAGCGTACCTTTCAAATCATCCCCACCCCTGGGAGGACATCGGCCAGATCCAAAGTTAAAACTATGTATATTATTAAATAACATGATGACCAGAAGATCCTACCATTCATTTGACGACGATGGTCAATTTTCGTAAATTATTATTAGCATCTCTCGACAGCGAAATCACAAGAGAAGTATTTAATGAAAAAGTCAATTGAAGTAAACATAAACTAAAAGGACAATGTGTCTTGTAGAATATATTTTATAAACAATCGATACGTTGAATTTATAATGAAATATTTCAAATGACGCGTAAGACTAGGTTTACCCTAATGATCTATGCATGTTGTGTGTGTGTAATAGAGAGGTTGTCCTCTTGATAATAATACTATATTGAGCTAAATTATTATTATATATCCACCGTCGAATAAAAAGAATAATAATGATAATATAAAGAAAATCACTGTAAAGATTAATATTGCGGACGTTTGTTTACTATTTCAGTATCTAATCGAGGAGGAGAAATGCTATCGGATTGCAGCTTTTAAGAGGATCAACACCGGCTGGGGCTGCTTTGAGGCTAGCAGTGTGCGGAGCGTGGGGGACATTCTTTATTGCTTCGCTTTTGAAGTAAAACAAAGAAAAACATTTTTAAAATGAGGGAATTCCATTTTAAAAATAAGTTATTTTAAAGTGAAATACTATAATACTTAGAAATAATCGGTCAGACTTGTGTTTGAAGTAAAAGAGAAAGAAAATGGCGGAAATTCATATTTATAAAATAAGTCATTCTCTATCTAAAGAAACGAGGCATATACTATCCAACACTATTTACAAACAAATCTCTATAAATAAAGTGCAAACAAAACCCATTTCTCAATTCAAATAATGGAAGTATTATGGAGACATTTTGGTCCCATTTTAAGCCGGAACATGGAAATCCCCGCCAGCAGCATCATACAATTATTATCTCGGAAAACCCCAAACCTACTTAAGGAAGACCAATAATAGCCATACCCGAAACCCTGAACAACGATCTATAATATCTTTACAATGACCAGACACGACTATACTAACATCACAATAAGAATATTGGAGACACTGAGGAGGAGTATCGCTCCACACATAAATGAACGGTTAAATATCAGCACAGAAATAAGGAAAACAGCCGAAGCTGCGTTGTCTAACAAAACAACCCTGCTGGCGAAAGCCAGTCAAGTAAGTCAGATTATTCTAAAATGAAAGAATATAATAATATTTAAAAACAATCGGTCTAGACAAAAGACGTTATGATAGTCTATTGTCCAGACACATTTTGTTTGTTTGTTGCAATTCCTATTATTTGTGTTAGGAAAATAAGAACCCACAGATAAAGTAAATAGCGTGGGAAGGGACTAGTGGCCACCAAAAACCCCAACATAAACAACACAACTTCCGCCGGATGTCACATAGCATGAACCGTCTCGTTCGATGACACGCCATATTGACCCAATGGAATATTATTATTTCGTTTTGTATCTGTATATGTATGATTGCGTCGACATATCACTACTGTAATGGTATCACGTCAACGTATCGTATCCATGGAGATGCAAAATGCATTGCTGCCCATGATGCACATGTTGAAACATGTTAAAACAGCATTACTTGATGACGTTAACACGCTCCTAAACCATATACACGTGTGTGACGTCAATCTACACTCTGGCGACAATATTGGGGCAATGGAGGTATTCTGCTAATGGAGTCAGAATCTTCCTCTTTCTCTCTATTAGCGAAGTGACACAGTAAGTTTCGCAGTGTAATGGATAAAGCCATAGAAAACAATATGTAGCGAGGAGATATTTTAAGAGTATTAAGTCCGTAGTATTATTCAAGACGAGATTATGGTATGAGTGTTCAGTGCTATGTTTGCAATTCAAACACACCGGTAAACCCTGACCTAGGATCGATGCTTCTTACAATAACAGTGTCAACCTGGTTTTCATCAACACGCTAGCATTTTGCTAATATAATTTAAAAGCATCCCTGTGAAATCTAAAATGACGCGAAGGTGATCGAATCACGAATATTGAATTATTCAATGAACGAAATATTGGACGAAATGAATCATTAGGCATCAGGGGACATAATTCTCATTCGTCACGATATTTTGAACGGAAGGCATCGCAAATGGCGTGTATTCATATCGGAAATAATAATAATAATAATAATAATAATAGTATTTCTTCTTCCTACGGAAACGTATCTAGATTCTCACAAATAAAAAATAGACACCAAGTCTTAGATGGAACCTGGGAGAGATGTCGACTCTATTAATGCTGATAGTGATAGTCTGGCGGAAAGGGTCCCGACAGAGAGGATTCATTTTGTTCAGTCCCGCCACTTTGTTACCAAAATTGGCGAGTGACGAATTTTAATCAGTAGGAAATGATTGTGATGGGCGCGGTGCCTTTTTATAAATCCATTCTTCTAGGAAGTGTTATCTGATTTTCTTTGATTTTTTGGGGTGGGATTGCAAAACATAATATTAGCAAGGAAAGTATGAATAGTATTATTTAATAAGCTGAGAAAGTTTGTACAACATACTTTCCTGATGTTGATTACCTTTTTTATAATAGAGTGCTAAAAGAAATTTATAACCATAATATGATGATAATATGACCCTTCCCCATTCCCATGAGATGCCGCCGAGAAATGACAATTCACTTTTGCCAGCATCCATCAAGCTATTGTAAGATAATACTTATTATTAATTTCAAGCGTTTTTTTTCCCTCGATATAATCATGTTATTTTCCTTATATATTACTCATATTAATTTGAATTAATCATATGTAAATGTATGTATGTATTGAATGTGTGTGAATCTTGAATCTTGAATCTTGAATCTTAAAAATCGAATCCACTCTGTCAGGACCCTAATGTGTCTCCGCTACCCTAGGGTACTGGTAAAACCGGTACGAAAGACCCGAGAACTGGCTTTTAGTTATATTAGTACCATTACAAATGGACTCACTGAACTTGTGGCGTTTCGCCTGGGAGGGAGTTGTCAGCTTAGTTTTAGCTAGACGAGTCATGCACCGGTTTATGTTTAGCAACGGTTTTTATCGATTAGATAAAAATCATATTATTATAAGATAATTATAAATATTGCACGTATATTATAGCGTAGTATATCCGCGATTGAAACAATGATCGGGGCGCTTTACAGTAATGTATCCCCTCACAGGCCATGCTATTCTTATTTCCATCTCAACTCCACATGGAGCGTACAATATGATCGCTTTATAAAGAGCTCAGGATTAAATATCTGATAATATCTAGCTCTTCCTTCAGCCAGCTACTCGTTTCAAACCTGAGTGGAATGGGTGAAATGCATAAAGTGGCCTAACCAGAGATTCAACGCCCGACAAGGGCGGTAAGGATTTGAACGTGGTTGTCTTTAGTTGTCACTCAAACCGTCTAACCACTCCTCGACAGCACCATGGATATATTTTATCGGTGCATTGATATATAATATGATATCATTATCAGAAGTATGTAGATGTATGTGTGATAGGTACGCCGTTTTAATACACACATTTTTGATTATATATTATTATTATTATTATTGCGATTGTATTGCGCCTAGAGCTTTATTGTATAAGGGAGCGGGCGCAATATAATTAATGATCTACATTATTACTATATTATTATTATTATTCATGATTATGTTGTATTTTGTTGTATTTATTTCTCTTTGTCTAAGTTAACGTCAAAGGCATGAGACATACTATATAGCTGTATATGATATCTTCATTGTTTATTGCACTAGGCGCAACGAGTATTAAATGAGCACCCCACACCAGTTCGCCGGTGGTGTAACGGTTAGCGCTTTGGACTACGGATCGAAAGCCACCGGGTACGAGTCTGACTTCTACCACCCCGGCGTTATGCCCTTGGGAAAGGCATTTTACACTATCCTACACTTCACTCAGGTGAATGAGTACCGATTTAGAATCAGGGGAGCATGGCGCTACACTGTAAGCGACCAACAATGACTTGGTGTTGATTTCATTATGAAATGTAACTATTAGTGTATCATTGTATTTGTATAAATGTAATGTTATATGAGATTCTATTATAAATTGGAATGAATAACATGTATGCCATTGTACAACAAATTGCCTTTGAGGACAATAAAGATTAATATCATCATTATTATTATTATTATTAGTTCATCGCAGGTTTTATTTTCTTATCAGTATTAGTGCTGGTACCCACTTGGAACCTGAATAAAGAGAGAGAAATAACATTAAGAGTCTTTCCTAAAGAAACTACACAAAACCCGGTGTCAGCAGGATTTGAACCCACGACCATTTGATCATGAGTCCTCCAAAGCGCAAAACTGCTCGACCATGCACCGCTTCTCTTTGTCAAGCGTCATTTAAAAACAAGTTTAGCATCAACAGTACCGGTCGTAAACATAACGAGAATTAATTCCCAATGACAGGTATTGCTGTCCCTTATCAGATCGAATCCCATCGACATCATTGATCCCCACCAGGGACGTTTTCCCATTCCCCTCTTTTCCCCTCTTTTCCCCTCTTTTCCTCTCTTTATCTCTCTTGATACCATGGAATTGAAAAGCCTTGAGAAAGATGCCCTTGGGATAAAACCAAGGATGACAAAATAATAATAATTGGTGAGTAGAAATTTGAACGGTATTAAGTCCATAGTACTATTCAAGACCAGATTAGATCTATGAGTACAAGTGCTCAATAATATGGTTCCGATGCAAATAAACCCATTTGGTTTGCCTCCAGATCGCGCAAGGTCGATTGTCGGATGATGATATAAAACGACCTGAATGAAGGGTTTGCATATTATTACATTATTCATAAATATTTTCCAAAGGGAGTAAATATTTTTCAGGAATTCAGGTATTGCATTTATAGAGGACGTCATATTATCAGTTCTATTTCTCTTGCCTGTCTTTGTCATTTTCGACCTTGAAATTCAAGATGGTGTCCCTGTTTACAACACGAATACGTTATCTCTATAAATCCAAGAAGATATTAATATCTAAAGCGGTATGTTGTTAACGATCCTATGGACCTTTCCAATTTTAACTTCTTTTTGTATTTTGACCTTTCGATTTAATTTTCTTCTATTTTCTTTCGATCTTCCGGTGTAAAGTAATCATTTAGCCTCAGAAGATTAGATCAGTCTATAGCTGCGCTGCACAGATGGGCACATATTCAGTAATAGTAATTATAGATAGCTTATTGTTTACTCTTGGTCCAGATAAGGTCTTCCCTTCAAAATAGGACCATTTATAAGACTTTTTCATCAAAATATCTCAAGGCCATCTCAAGGCCGGGTCAATTGAAATGGTCTATAGAAACATGTATTCTTAAATTGTATTTAAAGTGATTCGGAAATGTGTTGCTTTAACTTTGCCGCAGCAAGCTAAGCGTACCTTAAACACGTTACGGTCACTTTATTTGTACTTGTTTAGTCCTTTTAGCTGAAAGCTAAATTTTAAATTGTTTGATTCCAGATTTATATTACTCTCAACTGTGACATCTATTTGCTTAACATGTTAAGCTATTACAAAAAAGAAAACACGATCTAATTCTAACTTAGGGATTCATTCTCTCGTGGGTCTCTAGGGAGCTCCTCCCAAGAGGCTGGAGAAAACAATGAATGAACGTTATCTAATGGAGGTCTCGGATAAATAAACCACTTTGGAGAAACAAAGGGTAATCTCCCTTGTGTATATACATTTTTATTAATTCCAATTTTTTTAATAGCACTCTTCCCCACTCAATGCGAAAGTACACAATGTACACCCTTGGATTGCGATGAACTAGATCCATGGCATCAGTCAAGGTCACAGACTCATTCCAAGTCTGACCTGACAGACAATGTGTGGGAATGTGAATTCATGCAATTCCAATAGTAGAAACCGGTAGGCCTATAGACTTGTACTTAGCGTGGTAGAGGCAAGCAATACCTGTTCACCCACAATAAAGAGGAAATTATCTCCGTTTAAGAATGGAGATCTGTGTGCCATCTTCACCTTTCCCCCTAATTTAGTTACATTTCAGTTGTAATTCCCCTAGTTGTAACATTTTCGGTGATAACATTTGTGGCTAGACTAGTAGGAGTCGAGCATGTTTTTGAATTTGTCCGCCGTAGGAGGAGTAACTACTTCGTCAGGTAAAGAGGTCCAGTCGTTCACGATTCGGGCGCCGAATGCGTTTGCTCTCTGGCGGTTGAATCAGGGATGGAAGTTTTGCAGTTTGAGGCTTACGCCTTACGTGTCTTGTGGAGTATGTATCACATACAATATCATTCTTCAAGCCTAATAAAATAAACGTTGAGAATCCGATACCATTTGATTGTAGGTCTGACGAGCTAACTACTTGTCTGAGTACTGTAGCAAACAGAATGTATAGAATTATATGTTTGTGAAAAACATCCTTTTTATAAAATTTAAAGGAGGCAAGGCCTTGTCTGTTAAAACAGCTGAAGAAAGAAAGTTCTGCAAAATATTATGTATTGAAATAACGTTGAAAGTTTACCTGAACATTACATGGATTGCCAAATTATAAAATGAACAAGAAATTCTAATAAAGATTATGAATTTAATCTCTTAATTCTGATCTATCATACGAACCATTCTGAAATAACGAGACTCAAACCTGCCCTTTCTTTTGAGTAAAAGAGTGTTTCGAAAGTAATAATAGATCTAATAATAATAATAATAATAATAATAATAATAATCATACTAATAATCATACTACTCTACTACTACTACTACTACTACTACTACCACCACTACTACTACTACTACTACTACTAATAATAATAATAATAACAATAACAATAATAATAATAATAATAACAATAACAATAACAATAATAATAATAATAATTTTAATAAAAAGAACATTTTTATAGCGCTCTTTCCCACTCAATGAGAAAGTTTTAGGCGCTAGTATACATCAATTGATGATTAATAATATATCTATACATGAATGATAAATGCCATTGATCCCTTAATGTGATTGGCTGACTATTTAAAACACCGCAAGACGGAAACGGTACGGATAGCCCGGGAAAGGTATGGTATTGCTGTGCTGTTTTTCTAAGGCCGACCGTCAGAACGAGGGGGGAGTGACACCAGCCTCGTAGATCCCCATTCCACGGAAGGTGTAATGGAAGGAAGATTCCTTTCTAGAGTGTCTCCCGGGTCGACGTTGATGTTTTGTGTCACTAGGTTACCCGGTTTCCCCCACCTCGACAGGATATTAATATGGAGGAGTGCCATCATCAGCAAGGGAGATTACCCTGATTGACTTCAATCAATAGGATTACTCTGTCGTTCTCGTTGTCGTAGCGGGTGGTCGGTCGTGTTTTCGGTTTCTGGTCGTGGTTGTGGTTGTTTTTGTTGTTTCGTGGTTGTCGTTACGTGGTTGTGGTTGTGGTTGTTGTTGTTCGTGATGGCTGTTACGTGGTTGCGTTTGTTGTTTCTCGAGATGGTTGTTATATGGTTGTAATGATAATAATGACGATGATGATGATGATGATAATGGTAAAGACGACGAAAATAATGATGATGATGATGATGATGATGATGAAGCCGATGGTGGTCATTATGATAATTATGATGATGATGCTGCTGCTGCTGCTGCTGTTGATGATGATGATGATGATGATGATGATAATGATAATGATGATTAAATGATAATGATGGTGATGATGTAGATGAAGATGATGAAGCTTATGGTGGTCATTATGATAATTATGATAATGATGCTGCTGCTGCTGTTGATGATGATGATGATGATGATGATGATGATGATGATGATGAAGCCGATGTTGCTGTTGTTTCTTTGTGGGGTTTGTTCTATCATCATAGACGCAACTATTCAGGAATTCTCATATCGTCTTTTATCGATTCACATTTCACACGCGCCTGCCTTTGATGGTGACCCCCCTTTGGTACCTTTGCTACTCAAGCCGGATTGAAAGAGGAAAGAGATAATGTATACACAAATAAAGAAATAGATACATTACTGTATACATATAGCACACAATAATATGATCCACGATTGATGTCATGCTATATGCGCTTTACAACCAATGTTATATTCCCGCGCTTCAGACTCATGATCAAAATTAATGGTCGCGGGTTCAAATCCTGCTGACATCTGATTATGTGTAGCATCATTGGGTAATGCACTTTACGCTTTTTTCCTCATTTCACCCAAGTGCCAAGCGAGGACCAACACTAATACTTCCGGGAAAGTATAACCTGCGAGAAACTGGCGTCTTGATCACTCGTTTCACTTAAGCGCTTTGCAACCATTATGTTATTCCCTGGTAGGGACATGGAATCTGTAGTAGCATATTAACTCACTCCCAGTAGGGTACATTATTTGATTGTGTTCTTTTCTTCCAAACCACTTCCATATATACAATTCTGACAAAATCCAGCACTACCATTGGGCCTGATACTTGTTTTTTTCTTTTTTCTTTCTTTCTTTCTTTCTTTCTGAATTTCTTTCTTTTCAGTGTTATATTTATTTATGTATTCATTCATTCGTTCTTTTCGATTGTTCGTCTTGCTTGTACACATGTATTTATCTCTGTTGTTCTTGTATTTATTGTTATGGAAAGCAGTATGTTAGGAGGACGTTTTCAAAGCCAATCATCACAGGACCACCGTCCCCATCATGGGCCTTATACTCGTTTTACGTCAGAGTGGTGGTGCTTTGGGAGGGGAGGGGGATGTTTGAATATCCCTTCCCAGAGACGCAAGGCCAGAGTGCTACGCTGTAAAAATTCTAACCCAGTACCATTTGACTGTAAGCGGGAGTCAAACCGCTTTACCTCTCGGCCACGATTTATAATAATCAATAAAAGTACTATTTATATCTAGAGCAGCTAAAACATGCGACGCCTCTGGTCTAAACTCTCACCAGACAGGCACAAATAGCAAATCAATAAATTAATGGTTGAAAAAATGAAATAATAAAAAGCGAAGTCTTTATTCACCAAAGATCTGGGGAATCAATGTTTGTTAAGATAGGGAGCCACATCGGTGGTTTCTCGCGGTACATCATAAGTCGTGGTGAATTGGGGGAAAAACAGCAACTGATTAGATCTAGCCGATTCCAAGGCTGGTACTCTAAAGAATCAACATTGACAAGGGCACACGTAGAGGGTGTGTGGCGCAGTGGTCAGGTGATTAATAATAATAATAATAATAATAAATCAATCTTTATTGCCCTCAAAGGCAATTTGTTGTACAATTGCTTACATGTTATTCATTTCAATTCATAATACAATATCATATAACATTACATTTATACAAACACAATGATACAATAATGGTTACATTACATAATGAAATCAACAACAAGTCATTGTTGGTCGCCACAGTGCGGCTCCCTGCTCCCCCCGATTATAAATCGGTACTCATTCACACCTGAGTGAAGTGTGGGATAGTGTAAAACGCCTTTCCCAAGGACATAACGCCGGAGTGGTAGAAGTCAGACTCGAACCCTCTGTCTTTCGATTCGTAGTCCAAAGCGCTAACCACTACACCACAGCGCCATTGGACTCACAACTGAAAGGTGAAGGGTTCGAATCATTGCCACACTAGGCTGTCGTAAAGTCTATGGGAAACAATAAAAAAGAAAAAAGTCAATGGGAGGGCTATTTTCACAGTGTCCCCGTCCCACCCAGGTGGAAAACGAGTGTTTGGATGAAGGCAGAACAAGATAATGTCAGAATTCTAACATTGAGTGCTTCGCTCATAGTGTATGCTTTCACGTTGAGTTGAGATGGAGATAAGAATGGCATGGCCTGTCAGATGATGCATTAATGTAAAGCTCATAGAGCATGTCAATCATGGATGTACGTTATACATATTCAATATTTAAAAAAAATCTTTTTAAATGTATTTAGGGTGATTCATTAGCTCAGTGGTAGAGTGCCTGTCTTCATTGTCAGAGGTCCCGAGTTCGAAACCCAGTGAAGACAGAATTGTTGTCATGGCCACCCCAGTCCACCCAGTAATAAAGGCAGTGGAGGGTCATGTCAGTAGGTAAGAACATTGTACATTGTACATAGTTATGTACTCAATATACTCCTTGGGTGTTGAGATGGTTCTTGAATGATCAGGCCTGCTGGGGGAGCTATACTGTGTAAAGCACTTTGAAACTTTTTGGAGAAAAGCGCTATAGAAATGCTTTCTTTATCTTTATCATTTTAGGCATACAGAGGCGGCATGGTATAGACATTGGTTCAACTCCCACCGAAGGTAGATTCTGCGTTAAGGTTTCAGAACACAATGGAGGCAGTACATTTATTCTTTGCTTTATGACCAATATGTGGCGCCGGTGGTGTAACGGTTATCAATTTGGACTACGGATCGAAAGACACCGGGTTCGAGCCTGCCTTCTACCACACTGGCGTTATGACCTTAGGAAAGGCATTTTACACTATCCCACGCTTAACCCAGGTGCCAAGTGGGTACCTGCACTGCTGGGAAAGTAAACATGCGAGAAACCTGCATCTTCTCCAGGGGGTGATCATTGATCACTCGTTCCGCTTAGTGCCATAGAAACTGGAGATAAGCACCAGCTCTATGAGCCTCATAGTCTTAAAGGAATTACTTTTTATGTCCTGACCAATATACTGCCAAACCTGTAAGCAACTGGAATCTAGATCTAGATCTATAGACCCTTTCATGCACCAACAACCCACTTCCGGGCGTAGGGGCCACCCGAAATAAAATCGTTGTATCACTCCGCAGGGAGGCGTCGGTTTAATTCCGGGAAGGACCCGTGGCATGTGCCGGAAGGAAGCAGGGAAACGCACGCTGTCCGCCTCTATTCGTCTGTATGTCTGTGCTGTCAGTCTGTAAGTATGTACGTCTATCCATTTGTCTTTCTGTCCGTATGTAGGTCAGTATGTCTGTGTGTCCGTGCTGTCTGTATGTCCGTAAGTCTGTCTGTCTGTCTGTCTGTCCGTCTATCTGTCTGTATGTATGTAGGTATGTATGTATAATAATTATGTATGTTGTCTGTATGTCCGTCTGTCCGGCTGTCCGTCGGCCTGTCTGTACGTATGTACGTCTGTCCGTCTGAACTGTCAGTCTGTCTGTCTGTATGTCTGTCTGTCAGTTCGTCCGTCTGCCTATCCGTCTCTATGAATTTATGTAAATAAATATGTATGTATACATATATATATATATATATATATATATATATATATATATATATATATCTAAGTGTGTATGTATGTATTTATATATCTAT
>JAUEKV010197500.1:0-11370 GCA_031833985.1 Ancula gibbosa
AGAGAGAGAGAGAGAGAGAGAGAGAGAGAGAGAGAGAGAGAGAGAGAGAGAGATAGAGAGGGAGAGAGAGAGGGAGAGAGAAATTCCAGAAGCTGCATAAATGTTTGACTCTCATTTATTGCGTTATTTGTGGTAGAATGGCATACGTCATGATGTCCATTTCAGCATAATCATATGCCGAGAATGCCGAGAACCGGCGCTTTCGGTTATTTCGGGGCTTCCCGACATCATTATTGAATCAGTATGCTTATGGCGCATTGCCGCATCGCCCGGCAGGGAGTCGTTGGCTCAATTTTGGCCGTACCCGCACCGAGAGCCAAACACATAATTTTACATTTACACTAGATTCTAGCATCATAATAATATATTCAAATAGAAGCCACAGTTGAGAGTGAGATAATTGTAAAGAATCAAACAGTAGTTTATGAAATTAAACTCTCAACTAAAGGGACTGAACAAGACTGATCAGTCTTGTTCAGTCCCTTTAGTTGAGAGTTTAATTTAATAATAATAATAAAAATAATAATAGTAATAAATAATGTATGGATTTCTATAGCGCTTATTCATAAGAAATGCTCTAGGCGCTTTACAATAACTATGCTAATAAACTGTTTGGTTCTTTAGATTCTAGTATAGTAATGTAAGTGTCCATAAGAAGACGCAGAAGGGGCTACAAAGATATGCAGATACAGATATAATAACAATAATAATATAATATTATAATAAGTAAGATGTATAATAACATTCTCGTTATGCGTAAGGGCTCTTCATTTCGTTGAGATAGAAATGCTTTCATGGGCAACGGTTTCTGGGTCGCTGTATGCCCTCAGGCTCTTCTCTCACACGCATATCCCCTCCCCAAACACACTAATCCAACTCCCACACATACCAACACACACGACTTTCACACTCACATAGTCGCACATCCTCTCTCCAACACACTCATCAAACTCTCACACATATGCCAACACACACGCCTTTCACACTCACTCACTTGCACATCTCCTCCCCCAACACACTCACCAAACTCTCACACAGGCCAACACACACACACACGCCTTTCACTCTCATTCACTCGCACATCCCCTCCCCCAACACAATCAGCAGACTCCCACACATACCAACACACACGACTCTAACACTCACCCACTCACACATTCTCAAACTATCACATACAGAAACGCACATACCTTTCACGCTCATTCACTCGCACATCCTCTCTCCAACACACTCACCAAACCCTCACACACACAAACACACACGCTCACACACACATACTTGACCCACAAAGAGAAATGAGCAGACACACCCAGAGACAGACAGACACTGAGACAGACAAACATACGGACGGAGGGACATAGAATATTCTGGAAATCAGAGTATAATCAGCTTGCTCCCCACGCGATGCAAGAGACAGAGGGAGAAGGTGCCAGTGATATTAGAGAATATAATGGCTAATTGGTTTAGGACGTGTCGTTGGACGAATCTGGTTCGGGCATAAATGGAAATGGTGCCAAAAAGCAGCTAGAGACATGATGTGATGTTGATAGGGCCTGGTGGGAAGGAATGGAAAGGGGGTCAGATTGGAACTTTTGGTTGGCATTTTTGGATGGCATTTTTGGATGGCGGATCAGGAAGAGTTCGTTGGGGGGTTGCCTGGTTGGCTTGCTAGTCGGTTGGTTAGTTCGTTGGTTTTTGAAGAGTTCGTTGGTAGTTTGCTTGATTGATGTGTCTGTGGGTTGGTTGGATGGTTGTTTAGTTAGTTGGTTTGTCGGTGGGTTCGTTGGAGGTTTGCTTGGATTATTGGTATATTTGCTAGATAACTGGGTAGTTTGTTTGTTGATGGGTTCTTTCGAGATTTGCTTTGTTGATGTGTCTGTTGGTTGGTTGTAAGGCTGTTTGGTTGATTGGTTAGATGGTTGGATAGTTGGGTGATTGAAAAGATAACTGCTTGGTTGATCACATGATTGTTTAGTTATACATGGGTTATTAGACCAATATGTAGCAGAGACATAACGCTAAAAGTGTAACAAGGAGTAAAAGAACGAGTAAGAAACGAATAAGAAACTGTATAATACCACTAATAAGAAAGTTACTACGTGTAGTAAGAAACTAGCAAGGAACGAGTGAAACTCTTTCGTAAGAAGCAAAGAAAGAACATTTTACGGCAGAAAAAAAGGAAGAAGGAGGGGGGGGGACTGTAGGCCCTTGAAAAAACACAACTAATGCTCTGCGGTCACTCAGTGTGACAATGCATTTTCCCCTTGAACGGAGGGCACTAGAACGTATTATCTACACGTAGATCTGAATTAGCGATATTCTCTGACAAGACATGGGGTCTATAATTCACTCGTTCTGCCCACTCACTATTCACAAACAGGGTAGATTAGTAGAAGTGTATTTTTATATCAATTAAGATAAGACACGAGAAGATATATAAAGATAGTTAAGATCAAGATAACACGATACGACTGGGTAAGTAGGCCTACATGCAAGATAAGATCAGATCAGATAAGATGATGATATACGCCTTTATTTATCCTCAATGGAAAACTGCATTAACCGAAACATTACAAATCTTAATTATATATATATATATATATACAAATGTATCCAAATATTATATCAAAATTTTTAATAATATACATGTATCCCAATTCACAGTCATATTAATTAAAGTAGCTCTTTTTAGTTTTTACTGGCTAGCTGTGATTATATTGAAGATTCATATCCATTACGTGATATTTTTTCTCTAAGCATTACGCGTAGGACTCCAACGTTCTGGGCTCGAGTGGCAATTCCGATGGTAAACCATAAGGAAATACATTTTATATCATTTTACCTAATTCATTTTTCTTTCCTTGGAAAGGTTCGCTGCCCCTTAATACTGCCAAACCGGTGGCAGCTGGCCCATTTCAACCTCACCGAGAACCGGCTTTAAGTTATATCGGGGCCATCCCAACATTGACTCACTGCGCTCACAGGCGTATCGCCACGGCAGGGAGTCTGTCGGCTTAATTTTGGCAGGATCCAAGAATGTGTACCAACAATGATAGAATGAAGAATCATGTTTACATTATTTGTATTGTTGTTACGATAACATTAACATGCCTTTTATTCAGACCAACAAATGCAGTATTCGGATTGATTTCATCCACTAGAACAATTCTTAGAAATGTAGAGTTATCTCTCTTTTAATTGACAAAACAAAATGAGGAAAAGTATATCAATTAGGTATTTCGAGGTGGGCGTTTTTGTGCTTTACGTGAACACAAAAAGTCACGTCATGTGGACACAAGGCCTAAAGTAACAATATTCAGAACTAGGCATATGGAATAAATGGGCATATCATTGACTTCATCACATGACCGATATTGAACCTCAAAATACCTAATTAGAATCCAGATTATATAGATATATTATCTTTGATCCTGCCAAAATTAAGCCGACAGACTCCCTGCCGTGGCGATACGCCTGTTAGCACAGTGAGTCTATGTTGGGATGGCCCCGATATAACTTAAGGAAGCATCAATCACCACCGGTAAATCCCGTATCTAAATCTATTGACTACCCTAACCCTTAACCTACCTGACCCTATAATATATACCGGTGGCTATTGACACTTCGATAACTTAAAGCCGGTTCTCGGTGAGGTTGAAAAGGGCCAGCTGCCACCGGTTTGGCAGTATCAAGGGGCAGCGAACCTTTCCAAGGAAAAAAAAGATATGTTCTTCTATCGATTGGAGAAACAGATATTGTAGATCTAGAAGATTTTTAAAATGTTGCATCTTTCTATATTCAGACATTATCAATGCACGTACTTACTTTGTCCACGTTATCCCACTCTGTTCAACAGATATAGCAGGGACATATATGTTAGGCGTAATCCCACTTCCTAGCGATTCACAACAAAGTAAATGATATACACGGTGAGACAAGTAGATGTAGACTAGACCCAGATAGATTTAGATCTAGATCTAGATAGTGTCCAGTTAAGTCCGTCAACCAACAAAAGATGTACTTTGTAATTCCATATTCCTAGCGATTCACGCTAAAGTAAATATCACAACACGATGAGAAGGGGGAATTTAGAATATAGTCTAGGTAATAATATCCAGATATATTTACAATCCGTCTCGTCAAATAACACACACATAAGAAGAAGAGATCCAAAGCCAGATAAGATCAGATCAGCAGATCAGGTAGCAATAATAACAACAATGTAGCGAAGTCGTCGGACCATCGGACCATCGGACCATCCACCCGTCAGTCATTTACCCAGCGGCACTCTAGACACCCGTTCCCTGACGGACACCCTTCCTACTACCTGGCTACCAGATCTACGCACTACGTACGTAGCCACGCTAATTTGGCCCGTTCCTAATAACCGCGACCTGACAGCCGGGTTCACCCACAGCGAAAGGCTGGCCGTCTGCATTAGCGTCACGTCACGCAACGGTTAGGAGGAGGCTGGGCTAGGCTAAACATAAACTGGAACACCAAACCACCAAACCTAGTTAAAAAAAAAAAGACCAACAAAAAACATAACGAATCAAACAATTAGAAATTTCGTTCTCAACTATAGATCTAAACCCTAAACGAGACAAACTGGAAGACTAACATTTAGAGTTAAAAAAGAAAATTAAAAAAAAACATTAAAAAAATTAAACAACTTAAAATTTAGTTCTCGACTAAATGCCCGAAACGAGACACAAACAACGTAATGATTCGGCAACAATAACAACAATAGTATCACGCACAGATAGAAGTAAAAGCAACTCTATACTTTGTTAACATTTGCTATTTGATATTATAATAAGCACCACGTTTAGCCAATGACACTGAAAGAGACCGAATCTGTTTCAAATTTCTGTATAAGTAACCCCGAAGGTTATATTTACGGTTTACCGCCGACAGCTGCAGATGGAAAGAAGAGTAGGGGTAAACACTGACCGGCCAACCCAACCCTAAGGGTTATCTTTCATTAAAAAAATACATCTAATCCCATGACAGATGAAGGAACCGCGTCTGGTTTAAATCATAAGAAATCCCAAAACCTAAGGCTAAATCATTGCAACAAATAGAAGAGTATGGCAAACATAAACAAGAGACCTAAGCCTTAGATTTAGCTATAAAATAATAACCCCACATAACCCCACAGATTGACTTGGTATTGATGTCATTATATAATGTACCAACTATATTATATTATTTAAATTAATTTATTATAATTAGAGTGTTTGTATAAATATAATGTTATATGATATTGTATTATGAATTAGAAGGAATAAATGATGAAGAGAATGGATGGTACTACTCATATAACATTTAGGATTCAAAGCAGACGTGGATTTATAAAAACAACATCCAAAAAAACATTATTTTCATTCATATAACAACAGTTACTAATACAGTGCAATGATGATGATGATGATGATGATGATGATGACGATGATGATGATGATAGTGATACGTAATGTACATTGTACCAATCAATATAATCAATGCCTGACATAGAAACATTAAACGTTATTCCCCTCGGCCCTCACAGCTGGTTACTTCTCAAACTATTAGACTCTATAATATTATTTATGTATTACCGGGTAGACTGCACCTATGCAGTGAGTATGAACCAGATGTACATGCGGGTATTTGCACAAGCACGACACCCGTGGCTTCCAGGTAATGTTGAATGACTCGAACAACCACACCTCTCTCAACCACTCAGATTGCAGCTGCGTTCGGAAGAGCAAGTGCGGAAAGCGCAAGTCATAAATAATAATGACGTAATTAAAGACGTTTGCTAAAAGGGCATCCAACCCTCAAAATATCGCCCATCGTAATTTCCATACACCGTTTCAGCCATTTGTGATAAATGGATTGCCTTATTTAAGTAATAAAATAATCTAAATAGATACACACGTTATAATCTCTTTGTGGAAAATATTCTGAAAAATGAAGCTGTTCTGATGGTCCGCTTATTATGCATTTTCAATTAATCCATTTGCCTGTTCGTCTATCCCAACATGATTTCATAATTTGATTTCATGTCCCAGTAAGCACTCAAAACTATAAAATCTATAATTACGTGTACTGTGTGGTGTATTTCTTACAGGTAAACATTATCATAATTCAAAGTATCGATACGATATAATCATAATGGCCATACTCCACATACTCCACAAGAAACGTATGTTTACAAAACAAGGAATTTGAGCATGGGTGAAAACTACGTGTATTATCGTGTATGTAGATTACACCAGAGAGTATACTACGAGAGGATTTACTTAGAGTTTATTGCTATATGGAAGGTTATGAAAATTTCAATAACGTCCCTTTGGTTCTACGCACTACTTTATTACATGTATTGGAAGTTACCCTAGTATTGGGCTTTACTCTTAGGAATTAATATTTTAGATATAATTTAGACTACCAACTGGGCGGAAGTGCCGGTCAATATAGCCCGTAGGTTATAAGGGAGATAATCCGGCTAAGTAAACGATCTTAGTATTCTAATATTATTGATTACATGCAGGTCTACGAAATAACTCGCATGACGTCATCAATTCCTGCCCGCACGTTCATTTCTCGCTTTCTCAAGGTAACGCTGAATGAGTGAATGGGTGGGTTTGATATTGCAATCCCTACAGCATTAAAATATGGCGACAAAAATAACCAAAACAATAATACATCGCCCAACAACGTAAACACCGCGGGATTGCCGAGGTTTCCTTGTAATATCAACGTCACGGATGTACAATATTTTATACATAGCCGAAAGCGAAATGCTTGCTGGAGCCTTTAGCCTTTACGCGAAATGCCTGCACCAAAACGAGACTGGCATACATCAACACCAGACTGTTCACTATCAAATTATACCATGAGTATTTATAAATTTACAAAAATAGCATTAAAAAATGTACATCACCGACATTGATAAGGCTGAATAAACATAAATGTGTAAACAAGATTGCCACAAGGACCCTTAATAAAGTATTTGAATCCAGCCAGCTAGATTTATCTCAGAGGAAATAAAAAATAAATGCAGGTGATAAGTCGATATCAAATAACATTAAACGAAACGGGTCTAATACTAAGTTATGCGGAAGACATTATGTTCAAGAATCTTCTTGTGTGTGTATATGTGTGTATGTGTGTGTATGTATGTGTGTATGTGTGTATGTATGTGTATGTGTGTGTACGTGGATAAATGAAGAAAAAGAAGAAGAGAGAAAGGGGGGGGGGGGAGAGAGAGAGAGAGAGAGAGAGAGAGAGAGAGAGAGAGAGAGAGAGAGAGAGAGGTGGAAGACTCTGTATCAGCCATTAGAAAAAATGTTTTGCCACGGGTATCCCATTTTTTCCCCACAATGTGCTTCGTTTCCTTGACATTCCCGTCAATTCTGTCCTAAATAGTTTTCCAAACGTTATAGATCGGGAGGGTCCGGGCAGCAACATGGCCATGGTAATACATGGGGGATGACGTCACTCAACATTTACACATTGGGTTTTTATTCGCCACCATCTTGAAAGTGAAAAAAACGTGATGACGTCACATAAATAACCGTTTCTATAAGCGGTTTTATTTGGAGAACACAGCCATGCGCATTTGTGCATAGTTGCAACTCAATACCTTGATGTTCGAAGAAATGACAAAAAGATTGATGACGTATTTTTTATCTCAATAATTTTGTCTTTGGGTGTATTATAATATTACATAATACTGAGTTGGTCGATCTTTGTGCGCCAAATGCTCAGTTGATCGGCCGTTAAGAGTTTGAGTAACCATAATTATCTGTTTTGCATGTATGTTTTTAATCACCCCAAAATCATTTTCGTTTGAAAACATGGTCTGCCATAAGTGACGGTGAATTAATGTCAACTTCATTGTTTCCCCGTCTTTGTGAGTATCATTTCATTCAGCTATCCCGCCATTTTCAACAGGTTTTATATGGGCCTATGATTATACAGATGGAATACGGAAAGCGTGAAAAGCGGAAAGCGTATCTCAGGAGGCCTGGCTAAGTGAGTGTAGGGTTCACGAGCCGCATACTCAATCAAGCAGGCACACTGTTTCTCGACTGGGAAAGAAGAACAAAGGAAAGATATAGGGAAAGATTGAGAGAGCGGAGGAGAGGAGAGGAAAACATTACTCGTATCATAATGTGCAAGCCCGACAGCGATTCCATTTACCAATATTGACCAATGAGAACGTACAATTAGGGGATATCTTTTGTTCGAGATAATCTCTTAAACGAAAACAAACAAAAGATCGGATGATTAAAAACAACAACAGCTACAACCAACCAGCCATTACTTCGAGAAGGTAAGACGGATCTAATATCGTTTAAATTGAAGATGTGAATCGAAACCAAGTTGTTAACGCCTTCGGCTACTCTCATTCTGCTCTAGACTCCAACATTTTATTACCTTCCTATGTGAAGTTGATCAGAGCCCGAAATATTCCTTCCGCATCTTTCAAGCGTATAAATAGTTCTGCACTTTTCCAGCCACCTGATCTCAACACAGCTAAACCTGGGCATCAACAGTCTCATTACCTGATGTTTGTTCCCGTAACGATTGTATGACGTGATTTGTAACATCAGGGTGTGTAAATTACACACAGAATTCTCATTTTACTAGGCCGGGAATATCCATTTCCGTCTAGGCTGTTTGCTCAAAATGTTGCAAACACGAACACAATGTTTGATGACGTCCATCGATCGCAATTATGTGGATGGACAGCTAGGAATAGGATCATTGACAGCTAGGATCAAGGACACTCTGAGTACATAGAGAGGTCACAACCCCTGACATTTGTAAAACTGTCGAGTATGTCGTTTACGCTTAATCGAATCGGAATGGTTAAAAGTACCATTAATGTTCACGTGTGTTTGTTGTCTCGTACAGAGTCAAGAAGCCATTATCACTGACTTAGAAAATGTGAACCTTTCGCTAGCTCGAAATGATCACTTGACCGTGGTCTGTTTTTTTACTCGCCAGCCTAAAAATCCGCCTCCAGTATTTCCGAGACTCTCTTTCTCGTTTCAAGAGTTACTGTAGCTAACGAGATCGCTCGCTCGTTTCGGAGTACAAAGTACTCGTCTAGCCCACGTGGCCCCTGCCCCAGATCGATTACCATTAATCAGATTATAGCATTGGCCGTGATATCGGTCGGACCTGATCCGTCATATAGATATGAAGGCTTAGGGTCGGACCCATTGTTAATGCAAAGTAATTGCTAAATTATATAAAGACTTCTGTGATATTTTATATTTAGTATATATTTAGAACAATTTTAATAGCATAATTCGCTTTGAATTGACAAAATATAGTTTAACGATGTGACTAGGTAAGGCCAGTATCAGCGAAAAGATGTTAACCTGTACTTGAGAATCCACTTTCGGTTTAAGGCTGCAAAATCATGACTCGGTCACCTGGCAAAGACTCGCGGTATTAATTGTGAATTGCCCGACACCGAGTCGTTGACTTGATGCTAGCAAGGGAAAGCGCTCAAGAATTGGCATCATTGTTATTATTATTGATGGTCATGCACCATATTAGTATGCTGGATGTCTAAGCGTAGGCCTACAGTAATATACTTACCAATGCATTATTGTATCATGCTCAACAGTCTGATTAAATACATTGTGCTTCATTCATCAATGCATAATAGTAATAATTATTCAACATAATAAAATTGGATTAATAACCCCATTATTTGAAGACGATACAAGGAAAAGAAGGAGAATAATTGAAAGACCAAAAGACCCAAAGGTGGGGCTCGAACCAGGGACGACTACGACACCACCACCTAGCAATGAAAGGACCACTAAGCCACTAAGCCACATGCAATGGTATTGCATAGCATACTTGGCCTGTTCTCTGATTATCTCTTTCTATCATGCTTTCTTCTCTTTTTCATAATTCTTCCTTAATTTCTTTTTCTATTTCTTTATTCCTCTCTCTCTCCCATTTTTTGTTGTCCATCTTTCTTCCTCGTCAGTCCATCTGCCTTTCTTCGTTGCTTTATTATTATGTAGTACCTTTTCATGGTTTATTGTCACTTTCTTTCTTTCTCCTCCTTATTTCCCTCTTCTTCTTCGGACCCTAAACCAACCCCCCCCCCCCTTTTACCCCTCAAATTGCAGCTGGTGACGTGATGCTTACAAAAGTATGAACATTTAATCGAATAGATATTGTATTATGTAATTTTAGACAGAAAACAATCGTCATAGACATAGATAAAGCTCAAAATCCACATAAATCCACAAATATGATACTTGAATAATTAATGAAAATAACGTCTATATTCTAGGCGTAATATTACTAATATACTTTTCTTTCAAATTGAGATCGTTTCAATTCTAGTTAAGAGTCCTGGCCATTATTATAATGTTAGGTATACATAATATATATGGGGAGTTCTAATGTGTCTCCTTATCTATCTTTAACCAACTCTTGACTTGCAGTTAAATAAACGCATTACATTTACGAGGATATTGTTAGAGGAACGCATCATGTGCGACGATAATGTGTATTGTGATTGTAAATTATAGTTAAGTCTGTGAGTATTGTTAGTACGAATAAGATATTGTTGGATGTGACTGTGTGAGTAAATGAAATCATGATGGGTGAAATACTTTATATTGTTGTGCTTAGGAATTCAATTATTCTATATTGATTTCATATTTATGTATACATATATAACAATATAATACAATTCCATTGCAATGAATGTGTACAATGACATATAATTTCTCTCAGTGAGATAATAAAGTTGTATCTTATCTTATCTTATTGGGATTGCTAATTTTACGCTGCAAAAGTCGGAATTAACGCGCAGATATTGAGGACAAGGAGTTGATAATAAAATGGTCTGCTCTATCTTGGCTCCAGATAATTGCTGCATGCCTTCGTGTGGCCCTTTCAAGCTATAATATACCTCCAAAAGAGGTTGGACATAGCAAGCAATCTTCCTACCCAATACTCCCCTCGGGGATGTCTTTCCATCCAAACAAAATCAAACTACCTGGCCCTCCTATCAATCTCTACGCCTCACCGACTATAAATATGTCTTTCTCTGTATTTAGGTCGTATATATATGTTTGTCCATAATAATTATTTCTGTTTCTGTCATTGTCTCTATGTCACTTAATGATTCATCTTTTATTTCTAGCCATTCATTTCTCCCTCCCACAACTCCCATGTTATTTTGGAGAAAGGGGAGAAGAACACCCACCTGTCTACGGCAATAGCCATGAAGGTGAGGACGCTGACGCTGATAGTGAAGGTTGCCAGGAAGAAAGAAAACTTGCAGTAGGCCAATCCGAAGTACCAGTCCTGGTACAAGTTGTTCGCGAAGTGGAACGG
>JAUEKV010198611.1:0-11357 GCA_031833985.1 Ancula gibbosa
AGGTACTAGCGCTAAACCGAAAGACCGCTAAACCGAAATACATTGACCGGTCCCGTCACTTTCGGTTTAAACGTGTTACACTGTATAAGAACAAGCTCTCTTTCTTTTCACCACTCCCTTTCGCGAAACAGTGTGCCTGCCTGATTGGGTGTGTAGCGTATGAACCCTACTCGCACTTAGCCAGTCCTCCCGTGATCCAAGAATCGACCCTGGCCGCTTTCCGCTTTGCCCTGCGCATGCTCTGTAATCCAACTTTTCAATGATAAACCCTTAAAACTTGTTGGAAATGGCAAGCTAGCTGGATGAAGATGATAGTCGCAAAGACTGGGAGACGATGAAGTTTACATAACTGTCAACATCAGTTTTGGCAGACCATGTTTTCTAATGAAAATGATTTGGGGATAATTTAACGCCGGAGTGGTAGAAGTCAGGCTCGAACCCGGTGTCTTTCGATCTGTAGTCCAAAGCACTAATTTAAAGCCTTCATGCAAAATATAGTTACCGTTGCTCTTAGTGGCCACAAGCACACTAATATCAACCAACCCGTAATTATAATTATATATCGTCACTGCGCTTCTAAAATGTCATAAATCATTAAAAAAACTCTTTCATTTTAAGTCACTGGATCACTTGCGCCATGATGGTTTAATGGCAATAATTAATTAATTAATGGGAGCATTTTAATTTTGATGATGTCTTTAGGAAGGACGTGGTATATCAGTTCAATTTTGGTATAAGTCTGACTTATGCCATTATAGAAGCACAGTGACGATATAGAGATTATAATAATATTAATAAATATTAATGTTATCTAATTCTTCTTGGCAGTAGGTTCCAAAACCTCCACCCCCGCTCCGAAGGAATCGCCGGGCCAGATGACGAGAGAAGAGCTGCAGCGACACCTTGACTCGAAGCAGCAGGAGTTTTGCATAGAAAAGGCCACGGCCTCCCTTCCCATGGAGATCTTCAGCAACGACCCCAACCACGACAGGTAGGGCCTAGGCCTTTTACTTTCACCAAGATTAATTCCATTAAGGCAATGACCCCAACCACGACAGGTAGGGAGGGCCTAGGTTAGCTACGACCCCAACCACGACAGGTACGGCCTAGGTTAGCTACGACCCCAACCACGACAGGTAGGGCCTAGGTTAGCTACGACCCCAACCACGACAGGTAGGGCCTAGGTTAGCTACGACCCCAACCACGACAGGTAGGGCCTAGGCTAGCCACGAGCCCAACCACGACAGGTAGGGCCTAGGTTAGCTACGACCCCAACTACGACAGGTAGGGCCTAGGTTATCTACGACCCCAACCACGACAGGTAGGGCCTAGGTTAGCTACGACCCCAACCACGACAGGTAGGGCCTAGGTCTCGTTATTCCAGAGGTCTCGTTATTCCAGGATACTAAGGCAAATAGTAAAATACTCAATACAAAGGCAAATAGTAAAATACTAATACAAAGGCAAATTTTAATAGTAAAATACTTGATACAATGGTAAAAAATAAAATACTGTATTGTGGTTTATTATTAATATTTTGCCACTCTTGCGCGTACGGCTAGATCTAGATAGTGATATATCGTTTGACTAGGCCTACTGATCCACAGTGGCTGGTGAGTCTACATTATAAATATTATTAGTATTACTATTATTATAGTTCAGGTCACGGCGTCTTTTGAAGGGTCACTCACAGTTCTTGTACTAGGTCTACCGTTCTACTACAGGCCGCGTCATCTTGGGTCATTCAAAGTTCATGGGATCAATTAATTTACACTTCAGCGTGCTTGACTTCGTGTGTATGAGCATCGTGTCAGTGAGTGTGTATGCGCGAGTGTGTGTTTGTATGTAATTGAAAACTTGTGAGTGTGTGCATACAGGTTCATGACGACACAGCATGTCACAACGCTAGACTAGGCTAGCCGCATTGTTTTCAGCATGGGCTTTCAATTTCCACTTTTAAAAAGTGGATTCACGGCCAGACTCTCGTTATTCCCGAGGTTCACATAATTTGGTCTCTTTATACCAGGAATTTATTATAGGACGCAAATAAGGCATGACTCGGGTATTTGAAAATCTCTCGTTATTCCCGGTGTCGTTAAACATGTTGTACCACTGTATGCATTAATCTTTCTTTTTATCTTTTCAGCGATGGTGGGGATGCAGGAGGAGAGGAGGATGAGGATGATCTTGTCATCGATGTTCCTCACTGACCCACTGGCCATCTTCGATTCATGTCAGCTATACTCACACACGACACATTTGTATTATATTTTTATTTTTGCATTGTTGAGATTCTTCAGAATAGATGCTCAGCGCATGTTGTCCATTGAATGTTATTTTATCATAATTGTCCATATTACATGTACATGGTTTGCCCATTGAATGTTAAAAAAAAAAGGTAATTACTTCAGGCCAAGAGGCCCATAGAGCTGGTGCTCATGCCCAGTTTCTATAGGGCTAAGCGGAACTATCTTACACATGTTGAAGATGAATCATCCTCATCATCATTGTCATCTTCCTCCTCACCATCACCATCTTTCTCATCATCATTAGCATATTCCTCATCATTATTATTATTACTATTACTAATTATGAATTCGTTGGAATGAAATTTGATCTCAGAAGTCAAATAAACGTATACATTTCAGAAACCGCAAAATATGTTTTGGTTCTTATTCTACATTTTCTCATTCATTCCTAGTCTTACACTACACAGTGCTTATCCCAGTTTCCATAGCGCTGACCGGAACGAGTGATCCATGAACACTCCCTGGAGGAGACGCCAGTTTCTCGCAGGTTTACTTTCCCAGCTGGTACCCACTTGGCACCTGGGTGAAGTGTGGGATAGTGTAAAATGCCTTTCCCAAGGGCATAACGCTGGGGTGGTAGAAGTCAGGCTCGAACCCAGTGTCTTTCGATCCGTAGTCCAAAGCACTAACCGTTACACCACCGGTGCCACTGGTCACAGATTTAAAGTCCTTGTAAATTCTATTGTTAGAAACAAGGCGAGAATAATAATAGAAGCATATAGTTTTATTGAAAATCTGTGGAAAGCTAAAAGTAAAAGTCTTAACATTAAACAGAGAGTAAATGTTCTTGCTGTCTCTAGCTGAACGTATAACATCACATTTGCTAGGTATAACTACTCGGGCAAAATTCAAATTTCCTGCTAAGGGGAATGTGGCTTGGAAACCATATATATCCCTGATACTGATACCAATATGCCTAGGCGTAGCAGTCAAGCTGCTCCCGTTGTGTTAAAGCCTAGTAGGGATTCTACAACGTAACCATACAGATAGTAAACATTAAATGGCACAAACACGGGGTCGATAATGTGTGATTTATTATAATATTATTTATTGTCAAACAACGGGTAATTTGACTTCCCTGTACAGAAGAGGTATGCTGTGTTCTCTGGAGGTGGGCGGAGACACGGGTGAAGACGATTCCGTCAGGTCCGGCTGAGCAAAGATGGCGGCAAAGAGGCCCTGCGTCTTGCCGAGGTCCAGAGTCTTGATGATGTTGACGTTCGACTCCTTGTTGAGGAAGCCTCGCTTGTCTACCACCATCAATCCCCGGGAGAACTCGCCCTTGAGCTCAACCGTGGCGTACAGTCGCTCCTTGTCCAGGATGATGGTGGAGTCGATCACCGTGGCGATGGCCAAGACCTCTGGGGTGCTCACTCCGTTGGCCTGCAGCTGCAGTTCCTCCGGCGTCATCGACTCGATCAGGAAGTTGGACTTTTCTGACCCGGCGTTCAGACAGGTCACAAAGTGTTCCTGGGGACACAAGCCAGAGGGAAATGATAAAGATAGATAAAGAGTGCATTTACATAGCGCTTTACCCCGAGATAATATCAGGCTCAAAGATTAAGAGTGCATTTATATAGCGTTTTACCCCGAGATAAATTATTATTGATAATCTTTTTTAAATTTAGCCAGGAAATGACATGAGCTTGGGAGAAATAGTCTAACATTATTAATCATGAGGAAGTTATGATAATTCGAAATTGGCTTATTTTCAACAAGTTTCTAGCAGAATTGGTGCTGGCATAGGACATGTGTGAGGGGTGGACTACTTACAAAAGGAATGCAATGTCGTTGACTGACTTCATACGGGAGGACGTAAGCATTTTTTATTTCCTGAAGAACGATGTGGGCTGCTTCGGGATCAAATAAAAAGTTCTGCTCTGCACAGGTTGAAAGGTCACCCTGGCCTGTAATGTAAATTTAAAAAATTCAATTTATAAAAGTTCAAGTTCAAGTCTCAGAAATCATCATCATCAAATAATTTTAGTTTTACAAATTACATTAATCCTCTGGTCTCCAAATCCATTTGAATTAAAGATTCGTTATAACATCCGAAGAAATATTTGGCTTGTTGTGAAATTAAATCAAATGAAAATTGTCTTTCATCAATCATCAGACATCAAGTTTTTTAAGGAGGCTTCAAAGGAGGCCTGAAACAGTGGAGGCTAGAAACCTCGATTCATTCAATGCACACCTCACCAAGCATTAAAAATAAAAAAACAACCTGTAGACTTGTCCCCATATCTTAGGGTTACTACAATATCATGAAGAAGAAAAAGTATTGTAAATTATTAGATTTTTGTCTAGATTCACTTCGATAGGCTCTCTCTCTTTTTCCTCTCTCTATCAGTTATTCTCTGGGTCTCGCCCATTCCTAATTTTTGCCCAACTTCACTCCCCATTACGGTCGTCCAAAAGTAAGACACTGATCCCCTTCAAACACTTGCCTTCTATGTTTCCACCGACGATGATGATGTCCTTGAGATGCGTGGCGATGAAGGGGTCGAGGCGCAGGGCCAGGGCTAGATTGGTCAGGGGGCCCAAACACACTAAGATGATGTTCCCTGTGGACCAAACAACACAACGCACATCCAGTTATACGTGCAATGGCACAGATATTTCAGAAACCCAAATATAATTATAGAACAATGGTATAGCAATGGGAAAATGATCTGTGGGGAGCACACTTTGTCATAACAACAATGGCTTACCGCCATAGAAACTGGGGATAAGCACCAGCTCTATGGGTCTCATGGCCTTACAGGAATTACTTTCTACTTTTTTATTGTAATGGAGTTCATTGATCACTCGTTCCGCTTAGCGCCCTAGAAACTGGGGATAAGCACCAGCTCTATGGGCCTCACAGCCTTAAAGGAATTACTCCATTTCATTCGCCATGCCGGCCTCACCTGGATTCTCGTTGACACACCGGATGAGGGAGGAGACGGAATGCTCCGCCTGCACCTGGCCATCCACCTTCTGCGACCAGGCGGGCCCGGCCAGATTGGCTTCTTTGCCCACCAGGCCCAGCATGGACTTTTCCGCCCCGCGGCAAACGTGGACCTGAGGCGTGAACAGCAATTGAGGATTAATGCAAAATATTCATGAGAAAAGTTATGTAAAAGAAGTGGACAAATTGTCGATGCATCACACATCGCACAACCATACCAGCCAGATCACACATGTACAATACTAACAACATCAATAATAGGAACAATAGCAATAACAATAATAATAAATATGATTAAAATAAGTTTGGGCCGTGTTCACAGAGAAAGGGAAATAAATCTAGCCATTGTATCAAGTTAAAATATGAAATGATAGTTGTCAATTGATCAAAAAGGAAATAACAACTGTGTTTAACCAAGGTGTTGGGACTTTTAATGTCATAAATTTCTTTCATGAAAAATAAGAATAAATGCCATAAATGATTGTATGCATGTAAAAATGTAATTGTTCTCCTTATTTCTCGACATCCAAAACATTAGCAAACGGAGATAAATACATACATGTGTACAATGCGTGAACGAAAGAATGAATGAATAAAAACAAAATGTAATACAGAATAATACAGAAATAAAAAAAGCAAAAAAAAAAGCAAAGTAAGAAATCACATTCCTAACAATGTTGCTTAATTACTAGTACTAGTCAATTCGCTTATTCTTTCCAAATTAGGCACATTTACCGATGAAACTCACAACTTACATCTTCTCGCCCGCAAGCCTTGAGCACCCTCAGAGCGTTCTCGCACGCGTTCAGCACCGAGACCCGTCCCATGACGCAGTTCACAGCCATCAGTTCTATGTCAGGTCTGCATGCGGCAAGCATTATGGCCTATGGAAAGAAAAGGAAAATCCCCTTGAAATTCTAAAATTTTTTTTTAAAAATTGTCTTGGTGATGTAACGATTAGCGATTTTTTCTTCGGATCAGGAGACCCGGTATCCAGTAGTGTTGGGCATATCGAATCGAAATATCGATATGAAAATAAATATCGTATCATATCGAAAAACATGTCACGATATTCGATGTTTCCCCACTCAATGAGCAAGCCCTTGGTGCTTTACAAATTCAATTTACATGTATAGAAAAAATTTATGGAAAATCTTCTTTAAAAAAGAACAACATTAGATTTTCGTTACAAAGGTGATAAAAAACAAACGTTACAATTCATGGAGATTAGATTTAAGTCATTACAATGCAATAAAGGTGCATTTTAAGATTTTTCTTTAAAATATTAACATATTTTGACTCCTAAGAACCCTCGGCAAGTTATTCCAAACAGTAGGGCCAAAATGTGAAAATCAATTCTATGGGAAATCGCAATCCCACATTAGTGGTGCCGGTGGTGTAATGGTTAGCGCTTTGGACTACGGATCGAAAGACACCGGGTTCGAGTCTGACTTCTACCGCCCCGGTGTTATGCCCTTGGGAAAGGCATTTTACACTATCACCCAGGAGCTAAGTGGGTACCGGCACTGCTGAGAAAGTAAACCTGCGGGAAACTGGGGTCTTCTCCAGGGGGTGTTCATTGATCACTCATTCCGCTTAGCGCTAAAGAAACTGGGGATAAGCACCAGCTCTATGGGTCTCATGGCTTTACAGGAATTACTTTGGCCATCCCACACTTTCATTCATCCGCTAGGAGAAGAAACAGGAATGGCCAGGGAATCCCTTTCACCAGCGATGCGAGACACAGACGGGGGAAGCTAGTCATGGAGGGCAGACTGCTGTCGACTGAACGAGTGGGTGAGTTAGTTTTACATGAAAAAATGAAACAATGGCAAAAAAGGACGATAAAGATTTAAAAAAAAAAAAAGGAAAGCGTACCTGCGCCCCGGTTGGACTGGAGTCCACATCGATGATCACCTTCCTGCGGGCCACTCCGACCTTCCTCGGTTTACTCGAAGGAGGAGAACTGATTCCAATATTAAATTTCCTTCGTTTTGTAGCGGAGCCCAATTTTTGGAGGGGCTGAAATAGAAGATAACGAATATACATGTACAAGATAAGATAAAAATAAAAGATAAGAAAAGACAAGATAAACTATTAATCTAATATAATTTAAAAACACGTCAAATTGTTGCAAAGGGGGCTGAAATAGAAGATAACGAATATACAAGATAAGATAAAAATTAAAGATAAGATAAGACAAGATAAACTATTAATCTAATATAATTTAAAAACACGTCAAATTGTTGCAGAGGCCTATCACCTTTACTTGTGAGCTACATGTAATTTGTATGAACATTTTGTAACATAGAAATGAGTTCATTTGCATACTTTTTGTAATGAGGACATTATAGAAATAAACAGTCTAATTTTACGACCTTCTAAGAAAAAGAACAACACGTACAACGGAAGGTCGGTAATCCTGGTGACTCTGAATGTGATGTTGCAGCATCTTTTTCCGGATGAACACGTCCTTGCACAGGTGACAGGCGAAGAGGTTATTGGAGGTCGCTTCCGGGGGGTCTTCGTCGACCTCCACCTGCAGAGGCGCATCCAGGTCCCCGTCCACCAGTTTTCCCGCCAGGATCTCACTCAGGGCATTGGCAACGGCTTGGGAATTGGTGGCGACTTCGACGGAGTTGTGATCACTTTCTGCCAACTGGATGAAAAAGGAAAATATGAGACAATAAGTGCGAATGGGGTCGTATCTATTTTGTCCGTTATAAAGATTTTCATGCCATCTAGCATAATGAGGACAAATGAATTCGACAGAGAATATGTGTTTGTCTAATTATTTTTGATATCTGTATCTCAATATCATCAATTTGTTGCTGCATTATGCCATTGATGATAATAATACTGTAGATCATTTATATTGTGCCTACTCCCTTATACAATAAAGCTCTAGGCGCATTACAATCACAATAATATATAATCAGAAATACATGACATTTATATAAAAAGCGGCGTACATATCATACATACATAATGATGTAAATTTTCAACCTGGGACCATAAAGTTTATTGAATTTGAAATGTCTAATCCATACCTGCGAGTCAAACCCGTCTTGGTCTAATGAATCGGGATCTCTTTTCTGAACAGCAAACACGGAATGGCCCTGAAATACATTAAGGAGTGATTTGCAGTTTTATTATAGATTGTAACTTTAAAATAAAAAAAAACCCAGTTAGTTAGTTAAGTTGGGATTAAAGCAAAAAACCCAGACATAAGGAAAAGAATAAAGAAGGATTAAATTGTGCACATTAATTTATCCCATAAGGGTCTAATAACCTATAACTGTTCGTCTTATCAATAATTATCCATTAGAACCCTTCAATGAGTGGCCCGTTAGCTCAGGTGGTAGAGCGGCTGACTAGCGTTCAGGATGTATCTGGTTCGATCCCCAGTTAGGGCGGTTTTTCGTAAAGTTGTTTGGCCCTCCTGTTCACCCAGCAGCAAATGGGTAGCTAAGTCTATACAGACTAAGTGAAAGTGAAGGTGGCGAGGCAGAGGAGATGGGCACTACCTTCATCATGCCGGCCCAGAGAAACATTAGGTCTCTACACCTGTGCCCCTACGATATTCAATGTCACAGGAATATCTTTACCTTTACCTTTTTTTTTACAACCCTTCCCCTCTTCATTTGTCTATACGAAGGGCTTAGAGCAAGAAGTGCGTTTCCGCCAATTTGGCAATCTAGTTCATTATTATTGGTTGCTGCCCCTTGTTAAACATGCCAAATATCGTAAATATTGTTCGAACAAGAAGTGCCCACAATGGTACTTCTAGCATGCTTTCCATTGGCTCTATCACACATTTTGAAATCTTTAAACCCAATTTTCTTAAAACTGCAAATTGGCTCATAGGCACTTCTTGCTCTAAGCCCTTCATAGTTAACATCAGTATTATTTACATTTACTTGTTGTTGCAAAATGTCTTAAATGAAACTACATTGTACTCTCAAACATAGGCAAAATGTCTTAAATGAAACTACATTGTACTCTCAAACATAGGCAAAATGTCTTAAATGAAACTACATTGTACTCTCAAACATAGGCAAAATGTCTTAAATGAAACTACTCTCAAACATAGGCCACTTACACCGGCCAGTTTATCGGGTGAGATGACATTAGCCTTTTCTGAAATGAATTTTTTCTTCATGGAGAATGACTGACTCTTGGAGCATGATGGACACATTTCGATGAATTTGATGATCAGCGTTCGGGGAACCAAGGCATACATGGCTTTGATCTGTGGACAAAGAAGAGATTAGGTCTAATATAAAGCTGACGAAACTGAAACTACGAGGTGAGTATGAAATGAACAAAAGGTATCAAATTGATATCAGATGGTCATCATAAAAGTTCTATTCAACATTCTAAATGGATATCAATGTTATTTTTCATCAGAAAATCACAGAAAAATGATTAAAAGTATAGAAAAATCAATTATATTCTCATAAATGATAACCTTAAATGCCACGACCTTTGGTCACAGTAGTAGTTTGTAACAAAAATCCATCTATGGACTTATTTTCTTTCATTTTGAGTAGTCTTTAGTTCAATTTTCAACAATAAAAAGGGAACAATCTTTCCTTTTTTGCTTTGGGGTCTTAAAATTGACATTTGTACAAACTGTACATTTATATAAGGATGAATTTTCAAGCTTTATGAGTAGAAACAAATGCCATCTGACATGTTGTAATAATACATGTACCAAGTTATGGATTTGGACTAAGCTTTTTCTTTATAAAATATAATGTCGGTTAACTCTCAAAATAGCAACAACTAATGACCTTATTCTATTCTATCGCTGTTAATCTGACACTATCCATCGCTGCAGAGCATCTGAAAACATCAACATGGGATTAAAAGAGAATTTGTCGGATTAATGATACATATAATATACATTATGCTTTTTAAGTAACTTAAAAAATTATATTCCAATATTATATTCTATAAAGGCAACATGGAATTCTTACTGCTCGGAAAGTCTGGGCTTGCCCCACATGTCCATTTTCGGAGTGAGCAGCGTGGATTACGTCAAAAAAATCTTCAATAATTGCGACTCTCCTAAACAAGGTCTGGAGAAAGAAAATAATATTCAGAGATATAAAACATTACTTTACACCTGAGTTTTTTCTGTTACTGTTACTCCTGGCCAAGCGGAACAAAAATAAAAAAGTTTGATAAAATACAAAAAAGATATTTTTAAACATTTGGACCCTTTTACATTTAGAACATGACATTGTAACTGTTTGTTCCTTCATTCTTTTCGGCCTCACATCATTTATATCCTCTTGAGTTTTGACAGTCACAACAGGCCATGACACCATCTCAACTAACTGGGAAGCATAGCCTAGGCCTATACAATACTATTTTGGCTAGGCATTATAGATCTAGACTAGGGCCTAGTTATCAATTTATTAATAATATTAATATGAGGTAGGCCTACTTTTTAAAGCACTCTCTAAACATTCTGACAATACCCAGCTCAACCTTCAGTCAAGTAGGCTACTCATTAATTAGTGATTTACACAGTGTAGTAGTAGTAGTAGTAGAGAGGAATACAAAACTGAATCTCTTGAAATAGAAATGTCTAATCTAGAGGATCTATTTATATCTAGATTCTAGATTTACTAGTTCAAGAACTAAACTCGAATCCTACAGAGGCATTGGGTGGGCGTTAACAAATCTTAAAAACGAAATCGAAAGTTCATTCTAAATCTTACATCATTTGGGTCATTTGTTTTGGGCTGCATTGCCAGAATTTCTTCCCCATCTGCAGACTGGACGATTCTGAAATTTTTTGATCGCACCCAGAACCGGAATCTTGCGCTCGGTTCATTTTTAGCGTTTCGAAGGCAATTCAAAACTCTTTCTCTTTTGATTGCGTCTAAGGTATAACTGTTGTGAGATCCGGCGCAATAATCCTTAGCATATTTCATATAATCCTCTTTGAATTTAACCTCAGCATATTGATGAGGATCCATGGCAAATTAAAATGGTCAGATATGGTGTCTATTCGGTCTCGGTATAGGAGGCAAAGATAGATTGCCTTTTGACCCGGAAATGGAGGAGGCATGGATGTAAATAAT
>JAUEKV010199722.1:0-11357 GCA_031833985.1 Ancula gibbosa
TCAGAAATGGACTTGTCATGCTAGCGGCAGGAGTGAACATGGAGGCAAACCCAGTTGTTTATTTTGCTTTAGGTAAGTTAGATCCAAGCTTAATTTTAAGATTTTTAATGTCATTACTTAGTGAAGTTAATAAAGACCCTGGATATGTATTTGCTTTGTTTATGTTCGCCTGATGTATTGTTTCTGAGACATTTTTCCCTTCAGTTTGGACACTGTTTTAACATCCCTCTTTTTTTCCTGTTCTCATCTCATCTTCTCTCTTTCCATATCTGTTTCTTTTCTTTTTCTCCTTTTCTCTTCACTGCTCATCTTTTCATTTCTCTTCTCTTTCTTCTTTTATTCCTATCACCCCTTCCACTGTCTCCTTTCTCTTTCCACCTATACATTTTCCACTGTACATTTTCCTCTGTATTTCTCCCTCTATCTCTTTCTGTCGTATTCCTCCTCCTCCTCATAATTCTACGCCCCTCCTTCTTTCTATCCCCTTCTCTTGTTCTGCCTATCACTCTAGCATTGTGTCCTATTTTAAAATTACACTGGTGTCGACCCTTCCATCATTTATCAAGATTCATTCGATAGTATGGATGGAAAATATGAAATATCGGACTGATACAATTTTAGGAAACTACATAGAGATACTCAGGGAGATATTGTAGAGGGAAATAAATTCAATACAGTTGTTTTCATCTATCTGTTACCTGAATTTATCTTTCTGCTCCTCTATACTTGTATTATGAAATTAAAAATGTACAAGTAAATGTGTCGATTAGATAGATACATACCGAATGCGTTGAATGAATGAAATGCTCTAATTTATAATATAATTATCACGAACATTTATTTGAAATTAACAAAATTACAGCAAATTATATTATTATTCAGGCATGTCAATAATAAAGACAATAATACTTTTTATGAATTATATGAACTATTTAATATGATGGTATATATATGTATTATGATAATATTATGGTTTTTAAGTGATTTTTGTTGTTTTGAATAGCTTACCTGGACACACTGAAAGACAATCAACCAGCGAACATATCTCAGTTTCTTCTTCTGGACCACACTCAGCATTATGATGTACGTATTTATTTTATTTACTCATTTCTTCACACATATAAATGTAACATTCCTATCAAATCAATTGTTGAACAATTATTCTCTTATCTTATGTACATGTACCTCCTCATACCTCAATTGGTTTGTGCAAGTTAATGGTTTACCAAAAAAATTCAACATAATGCTTTAAAACAGATTTTAATGTTCACTGCAATATAATATATGGTAAATTTATTTTTCCTCAGGAAAATGATGAAAATTCCATAACGAGTTTCAAGCTTCTTCTGCCAGAAGAGAAATCTAAATGTCTCTACGTCTACAATAAGACATCTGTTTTGGTTTTACAAGGTTTGTTTCACAGTGGAACATGTATATAATGTTGGCATTTTTTTTTCAATAAGGGAGAACATCGATGAGGAAATGGGTCCTATATTGTTGACAGTGATGTTAAGTGATAGCAAATAATTGTTAAAAATGGTCTTTTCCCCTCTGATTATTATTTTTCCCCCTTTGGCTACAGTCAGGGAAGAGAGATCTCTGGGAAAAGGGGAGTGAAGCGAGAGGGGTTGAGAGTATCTAAGTTTCAAAATTACACCTGTCCATTATAATCATTGGATGGATGAAAAGATTTTATATGTTTGAAATTATGCATGTCCAGCTAGAGTAGTACATTATTTTATCAATGCACTTTTACTTCCCCAAACAGATGAAACCTTAGAGAAAATGGACTTGAAGACATCTGGGGATATTTTACTTGGAGCAGGTAAGTTACATGCACATTATGTCATTTGAGGACATCTTCTTCTGCATCAGGCGTATTGACATTGTCACTCCTCTGATATAAAGTAGAAAGAACCATGATCTTTGGGGAGGGGACTGTGGCTGGGCAACCATATATCCGCATCCCTGAAACCAATATGCCCAGACGTAGCAGTGATAAACTAACAATATCGTCAGGAATGGCGCAAAGGTCTTGAATTGACCATTGAGGAGTCCGCAGGAAAAACAACCATAGTCGCACTATCAAGAAATTGAGAAAACTTGATTATAATATTTAAAGACTCGTAGCTTTTTGATAATGTACGCCATTTTAAACATCAAATAATACAGGACTATTCTCATTTTTCGAATGGACGAGAGGTTCGAACTGTAGAGAACTGTGTAGTCATATTACACAGGAGATTTGAAAATTGTAACTATACTCGTTTTCCCTGTAGACTCCTCATTTCTATTGCTAGGTAGATGATTGATTCCATATCATTAAGATTGAATGGAAAATGATTGCTAGGTAGATGATTGATTCCATATCATTAAGATTGAATGGAAAATGATTGCTAGGTAGATGATTGATTCCATATCATTAGATTTAATGGAAAATGATTGACTTAAGTTGTGTGCGGAGGGTGCTCGTTTTCAAGAAATATTTCATACCTTTGGAGTTTGGAACTCCCTCCCAAAATTCCTTAGACATTGTTCATCCGAGAAAGAGTTGAAGAAAAATCTAAAGACTTTATTTCCATTGCATTTCTAACATTTGTAATCATTTTAATGTAAGGCGTTCTGAGCACTTCCACAAGGTATGGGAGAGCACTGTAAATTATGATGCATTTTTTATTATTATTATTATTGTATGTGAGATGTCATCTTATATCTTCATGTGGCATATGGACTCTTTAAAATGAAAATTTGTTGTGTAACATGTGTAATGATAGACACTTACTGTCATCCTGGTCTGCTCTTTTATCATTTCAAATTTTTGGATTCCCTTTTCAATCAAATTGTTTTACAGGACGCTGTGAAGGAGCTGCTGTTTTCTTTTCCAACATTCATGGAATCTTTAGTGTGTCGGCTCCGAAAACCAATGTCAGGTAACGTCTGTTAAAAAATAGATTCTTGTATTTGATTTTTCCTCCGCAGTGAACATCTGAAAATGTTGATAGATTATTGTTGACTGTTTTATTACTGCGGAGGTTTCTATTTTAGTTTCTCAATAGAATTTTGATCTGTAAATTCCAATATAATTTATCAAAAATTATTTACTCATTCAAATGTAAAAAAAATTAATTTATTATAAAGATACATACTAAAATAGATTTTTGACGTAACAACTGGACAACTTCAACAGGCAGCATTTCTTTCTTTTTCCCCAGCATGTTGGATGAATCAAACAATCATCAAACATCGTTCCTCAAACAAGATCTGGTAATTTTACTTTATTTTACTTTATTTTACTTTATTCGAGATATAACTGAAGAACCCTGTTTCACGCTTTCTTGTAATTTTCTTAGACTCATTATTACATAACGTTTCTGACGGGGAACTATCTTGTTTATGTATATTACAATCTCTTTTCTTTCCTCTCATTTTAGATTAGTTAGAGGGAAAGATTTTCATTTTATCGCTAAATTTAATGTTTACACAAGTAGACACACTGCAATAAATGTACTATTTTGCTGTATAGATCTTTCGATTTATTTAAGAGTTAAAATTTACTATTCAAGACCTGGCATAGCTGTTGTAATCAAATGTATGGCAATCTAGTCTGTTACCATGTTAGCTTATCGTCTCCTTATTTGCGCTTCTTGATTTAATTATGCCCCTATTTTAATCACTGTCTAGATTTAGAATATATATGACTTTTGCTACTCATGGATTATGATGATTGAAATTTGTTTTCGTCAATGGTTGTAATTATTATGTTTATGAATATAGTAATATGTTATAAATGTGTTTATGGATGTGTGAATGCTATTCTAATTATTGTTCAACACCAAATCAATTTCCTATTGATTTTGTCTTACACTAACTAGATGGCAATACTTACTTTACTTTAGCCTGTCACTCTGTGCGGTGCATAAGCCATCGGCGACACTTTTCTCCATCGTACTTGACTCTGGGCTTTCTCCTCAATCATTTTCCAGGTGTCGGCATATTCTTCTATAAGATGTCAATAAAGAATTGTTATTATTATTACTATTATTATTATTATTATTATGATTATTATTATTATTATTATTATTATTATTATTATTAATAATGATAAATTGTCATCTCACCTTGGCCGCCAGTCTCTTCACACAAGTTTTGCCATGGACACGTCCAAGGTGGTGGAGATGACCGAAAGTAACGACTACAAGGAAAAACTGAAGGGAGCTTTTGTTGCGTCGATGAATGGGGTATCGGTCAGTATATCTCTATATATATTATAATTGATAATAAATAATTGAAATCCACTATGAGTGTTCTAAGGCGCTTTTTTCAGGTCAAATAGTCAAATTGTTAGGGAAAACACACAGTATGATTAGGGATTGATTAAAGAAGTATAATTTGATTAGCCATACTTTGTATCTTATTTCTAATATTTTATACAGATGATACGAGTTTATGAAATTATGTTTTTGGGTCCTCCCTTTGGATCTGTCTGATTCTTATTAGTAAATTCAAATTGAAAATTTATATAATTTGTAATACGATATAGATTACTTGATGGTTACAATTATATATTATTATTGTTTTGTATGAATTTCTATTCGCAGGATACCTGTGAAACTGTTCTCGAAGAACTTTTGTCATTGTCTGAACGTGACATTGAGACGCAAGAATCACAGCTGGATGAAATTGTCACACTCACCAGTCAGGACATAATTGATGATCATCCCAACGCTGATCCGCGATGGGCAAATTCAGATAGAAATGGTATGCGATCACTTCCACTAGTATTGTTGACTGCTTTGATTATCAGATCCAGTAATTATGGACGTTATTCATTCAATATCAATGTTGATTTCCTTCTGGTATATAGAACATGAGCTGTTATGAATTATTTTTGCATATTTATCCCCAAGTTGATTTCCCAAGAATTTTTAAGAGCGGCTAATTCTTTGCCCCATTGAATTAATTGTTTTTGAGTTTTCTCTCTCTCCATAGAATCATCAATGATGTTTGAAAAAAGGATGAATTATGTCGTAAATTTTAAAATTGTTCATCATCTTTCTTGATTTATAGAATGTTTAATGCGTCGTCCACTTTTCTCTACAGATTTCAGCATCAGTACAATATCAGTCATCGTCATCCAGAATCTGAAGGACAAGCAGAAAGTGCATGAGTACTTCATTAACTTCCTGAAGAAGTCTGGCCTGTGGGATCAGGTATGTAAACCTCCTCTTAGAGTTTATAATTCAATTTTTCACTCACAATTAATATCAAATAAAATTGTCTCAGGAGTTAGTTATTTGATTTATGCTAAAGAAGCAAAAAAATTATTTAAATTATTTTTCTGCTAAAGGGACTAAACAAGACTAAAATCGTGATATTTCGGGCCGTTTGTCAGACAATACAAATAATAACAATATTGTCTAAATATAACTATGAAATAAATACTCAATCTAGTAATTAAATATAGCCTTGTTTTAAAATCTTATTTACTAATATTAGTAATAAGGTAAAAAAAACTTCCTGAGTCATGGAATACTACGGCTAGGAATCTTCTTCTTATGAGACAGGGACAATCAAATTTATTTAATTTATGGGTTCAGTTATGGGTATTACCAAAGTTTGAACTGGGGATTAGCACCAGCTTTATTAATGGCAAGCATACATCATTTACCTCCCTAAATCTACTTAAAAGTTTGGCGTGTTCAGTTTAATTGTTTTAACCCTATTTTTATCCTTCAACTTCTATTTGAAACAACTTACCATATATATAAATATAATTAAGAGTGTAGACAAACGAAGAGGCAAGGGGTCGCAATGAAATAAATAGTTAGACAAACAAACTTTTTTTGTTTGTCTGACTATTTTTTTCATATAAATAAATATAGTTGGTTTTATTTTGTCTTTTCTAACCTGTGAACATCGGCTCAAATGCCGTATTCAGTCGTGGTATATTATGATTGTAAATACATTTTCAGTTATTGTTCTCAAAACCCAATGAGATCCCTCATTACTGTATTATGGTTACTAGGTGTTGTAGATATACATTGTACTTGGTAAATATTTCTTTCAACTAATTTCTTTCAAACACGTATTGCAGCTGTCGAATATGTCTGTGAGGGGATCCCTGATGTCGACAAGGCTTCAGCTTTGTGAGCATTTGGAAAAACTAGAGGCAGCCATCGCTTTGCGAGAGCTTCATTCAGAGTAAGTTGAATTGATATTCTTCATCTGATAATGTGTTACAGGAGGCGGACAAATGGGGTTATTTTATCAAGCAAATTTAAATAATTAAAAGTGCTGTATGTTATTATTGTTCATATAAATTTGTAGGCAGGTATGTGAGACAATTAAAAAAGCCTTGAGTCATCTGTGATGAGGGAAAAAAAGAAGATTCTTTTCTAGACATTTCTTGAACGTGAGTCACGGATGACTTATCGTGATATAACATCCCCAAAATCCAAGTCTTGTGTATCTCCTTAGAAAATATTTTTAAAACTTTTATTCCAAATCATTCTTTATTATTTTGTTTGTTTTCAACAGCTATGCTACAGTGTTAGATGTGTGCATCAAAAAGCTCTCAGAGAAGAAGAAGAAAAAGATTCCCCCAAATTTGACTCCTCAGGATTTGTATTATCAGGAGGTGAGTTCAGAATTTATAGACCATAGATCACATGACTGCAAAGATCATAACGTGCAGTACAATTTGTTTTCAGGCAATAGCAATTTTGCACGTAGATTGTTGCTGTAACAATATGAGAATTAAATCAACTTTACAAGAAACTTTTGATTCAATTTCTCTATTTCAAGGACCTAAAGGTTAGGTTATGGGGAAAAAACTAATATTTTGCTTTTGATTACTGTATGTTTAAAATTCTATTGTTTGTTAGCATGTCTTTTACGGTATATCTGTATTATTCTTTCAAAGGTATCATCAATGCAAGATATCATGCAAGTACTTTTAGACCATGAAGAGCAAATTCTGGGCACGGATCAAACGAGTCACAATATTCTATCTATTATTCGGGCAGTCAATGCAATCTTCGTGGTAAGTACTCTTATACTGTGTGAACATTTGTGTGCTGATTTTAGGAAAACTTGTGCTTGACGCATCTTCCAATTTTGAGCTAGTAGAACCCTAACACTGACGGATCAAAATAAAGTTTCAATCGTCATTTCTCTATCTTTCAACCTAATCTATATTTTATATTACATTTAAAACATGTTTTGAATGCTTATTATAAATAAACTATCGTAAATATGTTTAAATCTGATTTTCTTATTATTTAAAAAACAAAAATGGTCATAATTTAACACTTTTTGATATTTTAAATAGTACTGTCATCATCATTCAACTGGATATTAGAATTCCAGGAAATATCCATGTTTCGAAATGTGTTACAATTGCTGTTTGACATGTTTTCCTGGATCGCTATACATTTTCAGTAATGTGTAATAGTCACATGTTTTTCTTTTTATATCAAACTGGAAAATATCTTATTTAACCTAAAGGTGAATCAATTAATCAACGGCTATTGGTAAAATTATTCAAGTGTTAGTGTCGCAGTAACACTTTTGAAAAAGGTAAATAATGTATGCATTAGAAAAGATGTAAAAATTAAAATGAAAACGTTTGTGTAGAAATTAAATTTTTGTGGTTGAAAGATCTTTAAATGGGTTAATGATAATAAAGATTATAGACTTTCTTTTTAAATTTATTTTTCTCTTTTCCCAGGCTATTCTTCATTTTGCCCTGAAATACAGACAATCACACGCAGACATGTTTTCAAATGGAGACACTGAAATTCCAGAATATGTTCCTTGGACGGCCACACCAGGCATGAGAAATGTTGTGAAGAAACAGGTAGCCCTTTCTTGAGAATTTGCATGTTTGCATTATATATTGTATTGAATACTGGATGAATTGAAAACTGGCTGATGGTCTATGCTACACTGTGCTAGAAACACAGGAGCCAACAATGGCTAGAGAGAGAGAGAGAGTTATTGAATGAATTGGTTATCGTTTGTATAAGTTGGAATATAAAAGCAATTCTTTATGTTATCTCTTTGACACGATGAATTTTAAAATGTTGAACATGTCATCCTCATTGCAAACTACACAGAAAATTCTTTAAAAAAAAAAATGACTAGAAAAAGTTCGAAAAATCAAACCCATTATTATATTTCTCTTCAATTAAAGGCTTAAAATCAATGTCCCCCCATTCTTTGCCAGATTACAATCAGTCTGGAACGAGCAGTGACTGAGGCCCGTGAAGTGGATGTCCAGGGCCTTATTTTTCAAAACGTGATGGGCCTAGCGGACATCGTGATGGACGGCTATTCTAGTCAGATCAAGTCGTTGCAGTGTCTGCCAAACAGAGCGGACGATTGCGCCTCGTTGGAACGCCAGTTTGAAAAGGAGAGGCGGGATCTGATTTTACCTCTGGGTATGTCTGTAATATTAAGATTATTTATATTAGAACTCTTTTATTAAAATAATAATTATGTTAATGTTAATAATAATAATTTTGATAAAGATTTATTTCACTTGACTCAATATGAGAAGTAACTATTGTGATAATTTTGAATATGTGTCTGTATTTAGGAATTGTTGCTAAAAAAGCAAAGCAAACCCTGCTCTTATTGTTTGTGGATATTTATATCATTGACAGTTAACCACAAACAGTATGACCGGGCAGCTTCTTTAGCAGAAAAATACGAAGACTTTGAGATGCTGATGACCATCTGCGATGCCACAAACAATCAAGAGAGATTGCAACGTTACCGCACACAGTTTGTCGACAAGGTTTGTTTCAGCATGATATGTAACATCAACATGAAGTATATAGTCTGACAAACAGAAATAGTTTATTAGACCCCTTATTGGACAGAGACGAGACAAATAGGAAGATAGATGAGAAAAAAATCCTGGACTTCAGTCGGGTCGAACCCTCTGCGCTGACACCGAATCGACTTGCCACGAAAGAAGATGCACTTCTATCAACTGAGCCACCTAGGCTTCAACATGATGTTCTTTCTTTGTCAAAAATCTCCAGCGAAGCAATGGCCGACAACAAAACTTATTGGGACTCTCTCCCTCCAGTCGTCCACAACATAATGTTTCTATCTTCAAAATGAAGTTTTTATTATAAGCAAGATGGGAATTTAAAAAGATTTGGTTCTCATTTGAAATTTAAAAATCACAATTTTTTGTGTTAAAACATTCATTTCTTGCACCACGAAGTTACAAAATGATTAATCTCTCTTTTAGTTACCAATCATTGTCATGAAATTGTCCATTAAATAAAAAGAATAATGTGCTACAATTCAATTCAAATAACTAAAAAGCATTGAAATTGATGATTGTGTTAGTTGGATGTTTTAATTGATTTGTTAGTTACATTTTTAGGTATCTGGTTTAAATGTTGGAGATTCTTTTTTTAACGCCAACGTGCAAATGATTTTATTTTGATGATAATTTTCTGTTTTTTCTCTCTCTCAACAGGGCTTTGCTCAGTTTTTATTCAATTGGTATCTAAAAGAGGGTAAGCGCTTATTGAATTCAATTTTCTAAAAATAATTAAAAATACCATATTGAAGTAACATAACGTAATTAGGCAATTGAATTAATAATCTTTTTCTCTATTTATAGAACATTTTTGTAGCTGGTGTTGTAAATGGTTTTAATATTCATCGACGCTTTGATAACTTCGACTTTTTGGCCTAATGCAAACCCCCTGGAGGGCCCGGCTTGTTTTGGAAACATAGATTGTTATTAAATCCGCGTTGGTGTGTAAGGGATCAGCACCTTGCGTCTCCCGCATTTGCTTCATTAGATCTGCAGGATTCTGACCCGGCTATAGTCTCTCATCTATGTTTTAATGCAAGACCTAGGAGTGAATCACTCATGGTCTGGAGTATTATCCTTTGACCAATTTGGAAGGGGTGTTCATACCAGGAGATAAATCTCCCACCGACAAAGCCGTCCAGATGGCTGAGACACGCAAGAAGCCCCCCCAACCGCCTTCAAGGTGATTGTGATGATCCTCTGGAATAAGATTGAGATCCTTAATATGTTTTTACTTTTGTTGCAGGAAAACGAGGCCAGTTACTGGCTCAGCCTGTATCTCAAGGGGACGAATTGAGTCACTTTCTGGACTCGGAAAACGTCAAGTATTTGAGCTGGCTTCACGAAATTCGCCAAGAGAACTTTGTAGCTGTGAGTTATTAGTTGGACATAATATTCTTAACAAGTTCATTGTTACATAACCATGTATTAAGTTTTAGGCCTAAACAACAGTAGAAACTGGTAATTAAAGTATGAAAAAATGTTTCTTTTTTATTTGCTTCAACCTTATGCTTTTGTTTATCTCCTATATACTTCTTAACAATAATATTTGACCTTTGTCTTTGTTATTACCACATGCATTGCTTTATTATGCGGGAATATATAATTCATCATTGCCATGACTGGATTTGTTTTTTTCTTTTCTTTTTTTGTATGTGTGCCTAGGCTCATCATGCTCTCTCAGATCTCGCAAGGGCGGAAAAGAACTTTCTGGGAAAGAAAAAGGTATGTTTGAGAAGATTTTTGAGAAAGTACTATTTTAATAAATTGCTGTTATAGATTTTTTTCTTATCTAATCATCTCTTATTAAATTTAACATGTATTGATAGATCTTTTTTACGAAATATATACTGTGTGTATTACTTTATTATCTTACTCTCTACTGTGGCTTGAATTTGACACATTTTGTTTCAGTGGACTCGGTATAATTTATGTTTTGTATGTTAATATAATTTTATTTGGGATTTCAATTTTTAATGTTTCTGCTCCATAACTGAAGACCTTGCTCAGCCTCAGCAAGTTGTCAGCACTGGTGGCAGATGAGGGGGATGACCTGTTAAAAGAGGACGTTGATGGTGAGATGAGATTTCATTCTATCTGAATCAGGAAGGTGCTAGATTACAAACAATGGGACAAACGAAGAGGCAAAATAAAATTAGAAAATATGTTGATTTTTGAGTGAAGTGAAGTCTTGGTGGTTTAGTTGACAGTGCGATTCTTTTCTTTTTGTTGCGATTCTTTTGCGACAAGATGATTCGGTGCCGGCGCTGAGGTTTAGACCCAGCTGATTCTTGAATTATTTTCCTCTTTTTGACTCCGTTTTTGTCTTGGTCTCTGTCCCATAGGGGTCTGATTATCTATTTATGTTTTCTAACTACATGTGTATTAACAAACAATGGGAGCAATTCGTCAAGATTAGAAAAACCCAATATTATTTGATTTAGCTAGCTTGATTACTACTATTATTACTACTGTTATTAATCTTTCATTAATCTAAGTAGATTAGGATTCTGAA
>JAUEKV010201943.1:0-11334 GCA_031833985.1 Ancula gibbosa
CTTCACCCAGGTGCCAAATGGGTACCAGCACTGCTGGGAAAGTAAACCTGCAAGAAACTGGCATCTTCTCCAGGGGGAGATCATTGATCACTCGTTCCGCTTAGTGCCATAGAAACTGGGGATAAGCACCAGCTCTATAGGCCTCGTGGCCTCCCTCCCTCTCTCTCTCCACTCCCTCTCTCTCTCTCTTCCTCCCTCCCCTTCACCCCCTCACTCTCTCCACACTCTCTCCTCCCTCCTCTCTCCCTCTTACCTTGTACCACGTGATCTGGGTGGCCGCAGGGAACATCTGGACGGTGCATCCGATGGACACTGGCTCGTTCTCCTTGGCCGTCACACTTGTGGGCGTGGTCACCACGGGGTCGACTGCACGCAACCGGAAATGGACATGGGAAACCGGAAATGAGCATCGTGGCACCGGGAATCGACATTCAACAACCAGGAATTAACATTGTCAAATTTTGTTCGATAAAATTCATAAACATTTTCGGACTTTTTTCTTTAATGGACCTTAAACCATCATCGAGACTCTAAACCATTATTCAGACCTTGTTGATAATTATAATATTAATGTTATCCAATTAATAAAGTTCACTTTTAGTTTATTTGTAGAGCATCGTTTAAAAGAATTGCTATTACAATATTATTATAATAAAGATAATGAATAATCTGGATCTTACAAGTACAGTTGATAAAATTTAGTTATCCTTAATAATAATTATAATAACATAACAAGATGGCAGTAGTACTGTTTGATAATTTGTTTTAAATATAAATAGTATATTAAGACTGCCTTTTCTTAGGATTTTTTTTTTTAATCTTAGGAAATATAGTTCATGCATCTGTCTAACGATAAAAATGCATAAAGTTCGTTTTGAAATAATTATTCTTAAAGATACAAAATATTGTAATATTGTAGATTCTACCCCTCCCCTTTTCTACAAAAGTAATACAAATAAGAAAACAACTTAAACCTGAAAATAAATCCAATTTAAATACAATAATAAAAACTTAAAATTCTTATCAAAGAAAGAGAAATAAATATGAATAATATTGTTCACATTTCAAAAGTCATCACGTCTCATCTTGTTTGATACTTTGAATAAGTATATAATTATGTTAACTTCCCTTATCGGACTTTGAACTAAATCCAAATAGATTTGAAACACCTCCCCCTATCTCCTCCACCACACCTCCCTCACCAAACCTCATTTCCCTTTTCCGTTATTGTATTATCTTTCTCTTTATAAAACATCGAATATATTAATTATAGGGAATTATGAAAAGTAAAAGCAAAAGGAAAGAAACAAAAGAAATTATAATATGTGTTACGTTAGTGGGTAGGGTAGCGAGGTGTCTATTAATTATAGGAATGATTCGGCGAAGTTGGAAAAACCAAATGTATTTTTAGCATTTTATCACAATGATAAATTAGGGCACAAGGTTCATCATAGCAACGATAAAAGTTCATGTGTCTCAGTAGTATCGATTATAAATTATATATAAATATAAATATGATTATTTAATTTATATTTATAATGTTTAGATTGATATTTTAACTCCCCCCCCCCCTCCCTTCCCTTTTCCTCTCCATAACAATAAATGTGGTTTTTCCAAGGTCGCCTGATATCGAATCACAAAAGGTTTTTTTTTCACAAAGGTTTGAGGCAAAGTGATGGGTGGTACAACAGCTGAAAAGGCTGGTGGAGGGTGTGTGCGGGTGGGGGTGGGGGCGGATTGGGTGAGTATTCAATTGGGGCGAAGCTATTTTGGGATGTGTCACGATTATATAATATTGTAAATCTTATAGAGTGAAGCCAGAAAGAAATCAATAATGTTGGGCATCGGTTTCCCATCTGCAAATTCATGAATTGAAATGGATTAAAATTTCGTCAAGTCAGTTGTAACAGACAACAAAACGAAACAGAATAGAAACGATGGAAAAATAAAGCAATCTCATTGTATTAACTGAAATTGAATTCCTCTGATCTGTAGTTTCATCTGGACAAGACTGACCTGATCCTATAAATATAATTTCAATTTTAATTTCAATATTATCATACACATTGTTTAAAATTAACATAATAGTAAACATGTCGAAAGAAGAAGATTGTAAAATTGTATAATAATAATTTATTGATATAAAAGAAATCAGTATTTGTGCATGGTGATAATGGTATAACAAAAATGAAGAGAATAAATGTCGGAGACAACGTAGACCTGGACTTCTGCCAAGCGTAGACTGTCAGTAGAACCTGGGCTGGAATTCAACGCTAAGTATCGCTTTATTATAAAAAATAAATAAAAAAATAACAACAACAACAGAACGCTAAATAAGTGAGTGTAAAATGCAAAATAAGAATAAAGAAGACTATTTTACAAAAATATTATTTTTAATGATTTTATCGTGTCAATGTAGTAGAACTAAATCGAAATATGTACAGCTTTCATGTATCTAAAATGCCTTGGGTCTGGTGGCTGACTGTCAGATTCAGAGTAGGGTGGGGGAGTTAGGGCGGGAGGGGGGAGGGGAGAGCAGTTCACGGAGAGGTCTAAGTTTAAACATAATTGTAAGGTAATACACTAGAAGTATCTGAACAAACTGCCTTGCCGGCCAACTAACATTCTAACAACTGCAAAGAGGAAATATACTCTACACACAACTGCACACAAGCAACTGAGTTACCTAGGTTTCACAAGCTTCATTTGTGTAGTAAAGAAAAAATTAACTTAATTGAAAATATATAGAGCACTCTCTTTGAAAAGGCAACTGAGAAATGTTCTCAACATGGTCGGTCATAAAGAGTGATTCAAGAAGGAATAATAGTTGGATTCATTGATTACAATCCGTGAGGTATCGTTAACAGAAATTAAGAATAAGGTAATATTTTGGATGTAAAATGAATAAATGAGATCTTCATGTACCGCATATAATAAGCTCTTATAAATTTTGTTCTTAAACATGGTCCTGTGTAAATAAAAATATCATTACCGGTATATAATATTATATTCATAAATGACAAAATTGTTTTCCTTAAATTATATGGAGCATTTGACAGCAGAGAGAACTTAATAATACAGTTGATTCACAAATATACATAAGTTAGAAATGCTTTTCTTCTGTTCAAAAAGTAAGTGCTTCAATATAGAATAATGATACATATACATAATCTTAAAAAGAGGTCTTTCAGATAAGGGCGATAACGAATAGATCATGTACTTGTCTTATGACTTTTGTTATTATCTTCCCTCCTCATGCATGCTATTGAGAACTATTTATTGAAAAATCAAATAATTAAAAAATTTAGCTCTCAACTAAAAGGACTAAACGATACCAAATGATCTGATCTCATTTAGTCCTTTTAGTTGAGAGCTAAAATTTAGTTGTTTGATTTTTTAATATATTATCTTATTCTCAACTGTGGCAGATTCCACTGTAATTGTTCGTTTTATGCACAAATTCCAGGCATCCAGTAACAGTTCAAAATATACGTATTGAATTGCAAACATAATGGAATAATTCAATGCAATAACAAAATTTAAGCAGATGATCTTGAAATACAGGAATGAAAAGATGATAGCAGACAATTCATTCAAGGGTTTAAATTAATAGTGAATGTTCAGATCCTCTATTGTACATATTGTAATCAATGTTTAGGCCACGTAATAAAAAACATAATAAATTGAAATTAAGGCAGGTTTTCGAAAAAACATGAAAGCTGCCCTGAAATTTCTCACTAAAACACATTAATAATTGCAACAAAAAAGTTTAATACAAAACTCAAAATGCTCTCAATTGCACGCTTGAATAAAATGTCACATTTAAAAAGCAAAGACAATCCCTGAGTTAGTGACAAACATTAAAGCTTCTCAGTGGGATGTCGATCAACCATTCAAAAATAACAATTTTCTTCATTTCAAGTTATTTCTTTGCAATGAACTACAATGTAAAATAAGGACATCAAAGTGGCCCTGTGGTGGCAAAGTGGTTTGTGTGTTAACTCATGATCAAATAGTCGTGGGTTTGAATCCCCGTTGACATCCAGTCTGGTGTAGTACCCTTGGGAACAGCAATTAAATCTAGCTCTTTTTAATGTTCTTCACTTCATCAGAGGGTCAGATGGGTAACAACAGCAGCAATTCTGCGGAGACATTAAAACCTGCAATTCACACCACAAAAACTGAAGATAAGCACCAGCCTTATGAGCTACATGCAAGGTCTTAAACTTAAATGATTTTTTAATAAAAAAGAAAATATAAAACAAATGCAAAAAAATTACTACTGTTTCTTAACATTTTTTAAGTTAGAAAAGAGAAAGAAAAATCAAAATTGATTTATTAGGTCCCCTAATTGTTTTTTTTTAACTACACAGGAACATTAGAATCAGAAGGCGCATCACTGCCACTCCGCCTTCTATCTGGAGTCATACTACTGGTGTCGCTTTGCTGATCCAAACCTCCTTGTCTCTTCAATTTATTTTTGGAAGAGCGACCCTTTCTGAACGAAGACGGGGACTCGTCCAGTTCAACCTCCAACTCATCGGCATCTTCGCCAATCATGGGCGCGAGCTCCGAATCAACCTCCTCCTCGTTCTCCTTCTCTTCAAAGACGCTAGCCAATGGCGTCGTGGGTGACAACGACCCGAGTTCAATTGGATCCGCTGCCCCTTCCTGATTGGCTAGCTGACTGCTGTCTCGGAACGGCTGACAACCGCTTAGGTCAACGGTCAGGCAATGCCTCGGAGGAGGTTTAGACCTCATCATGGTGTCCTCCCTCGTCTTGCATACCTCCGCCTCGCTCTCTGACCAGGACAGACGCTTCCTCTTGTCGCCGTTATTGGGACTACCGCCGTCAATGGAGCTTAGCATGCGTTGGAGTCGGTGATTTTGAACAGATTTCTTTCTGATTTCCGTACCCATGTCGTTGTGCTTGGTGAGATTACGGTCGTAGCCCGACAAAGTCTGAAAAGAAAGCAACATTTGGATTGACGGGCAATAACAAAAAAACATAATAATAATAATAATAATAATAATATTAATGATAGTACTCTACCCCACTCAATAGTGGTGTGGTGGTATAACATTGGTAACGGTTAGTGCATTGGACTTCGGATCCAAAGACCCGAGTTCGAGCCTGACTTCAACCACACCGGCGTTATGCCCTTGGGAAAGGCATTTTGCACTATCCAACACTTCACCCAGGTGCCAAATGGGTACAAGCACTGTTGGTTAAGTAAACCTGCGATAAACTGGGGTCTTCTCCAGCATTGATCACTCGTTCCACTTAGAGTCATAGAAACTGGGGATAAGCACCAACTCTATGGGCCTCATGGCCTTAAAGGAATTACTTTTTTACTATCCCACTCAATGAGCAAGCTCTAGGCCCTTTAACATCCTTATAAAATTTTCTAATGCATTAATCATGATCCGTACAAAGAGTTCTTCATAGATCTAGACTCTATGGAATTAGCCCATGGAAAAAACCTGCTAATGCAAGTCATGGAAAGGATCGCACTAAAGATGCTGTAAACTTCTTTTCAGGAAGCCTAGGGGCCACACTTGATAGCGAGGGTATTATGTTTCTATTCATCTATCTATATTTGTTTCGTCCCATAATCTATTTCTGCTTGTCTAATTAATAACTCAAACCGATGCCGAAACATCAACACCCTCTGGAGAAGACGCCAGATTATCTCAGGTGTTACTTCCCCAGCAAAATTGGGGCTGGTTCCCAGTTGGCACATGGGTGAGGTAAGGTGAGGAAAGAATAGAGTTAAGAGTCTCTTCCAGGGCCGCAATACCAGATCAGCGTCTGATGGCAGGAGGGTACGGCCGAGGAAAATTTTGTTTGTAATTGTACCTAGACATCATCTCTTTCATTGTATTAGTTGTTAAATATACTTAGTATTCTTTGCTGCTATGCTCGGCTAATAATGAATTTAATCTATGTACAGATTTCCACAGGTGACTCCCGAAAGTTGGAAAAACCAAATATATTTTTAGCAACCGTCTCCACTTGCTTCTCCTTGCATTGAGTCTTCCGAGTCACATGACCAAATCAACTATACCAAGGGAATCAACTAAAAAAAGCATGTGCAGCAATTCTTTGATTATAAGTCCCTTTTATATATTGTATTTCCCTTTCACTTTGCTAATTGGGGTGAAGATACTCACCATACGACTAGTTTTCTGTGATGACAAAAGTAGACTTCGAAGACCCTTGGATGTTGTAATATCGCTCTCACCAGGACTGTATGAGACTGAGCGCCTGGCAGCAGCTGAACGTCTCCGCAATTGCACTGGAACGGAAGAAAGAAAATTCTATTTATACATGTATATTATTTTAACCTTTTTATTCTTTTTTTTTTTTGGCTTTCAAAATTAAACTAAGTTTACTCAAGAAAAAGCACTTATAATAAGTTATATCCAGTTTCTGTGGTGTGAAGTGTAATGAAGGATTCATGAGCATTCTTCAAAGAAAACGCCAGTTCCTCACAGTTCCTGGGCGCGGTGAGGAGAAATAGCGTTAAAAGTCTTTCCCAAAGACACTACGTCAGAGGGACTCAGACCCCGACTATTTGATCACAAGTCCACCACAATAAACAAAGGCCATGGTTACTTCTAAGGATATGGCAAAAATCTACAGCAGGATCCTTACTAAAGAAAAATAAGTCTATTTCACAAAAGATCTAGATTCCAAACGGAATAACTTTAAGATATGTTTGATGCATAAACTGCAACCGGAAAACCTAGACGTACTTCAAGATTCAAAGATTCAAAGTGAATTTATTGTCCAAAAAAGCACATCATTTTGTCTGTTACATACGTTTACAACAATGTTTACACAACATAATACATACATATATTTACATAATAATCATTAATTCAGAATATGAGAAGTAACAAAAAAAGAAAGGAGAAATCATGATTATAACGATAGGAAAGAAAACACTTGCAATTAGGTATTATATTACAATAGCTTGATGGATGCTGGCAAAAATGAATTTTTATATCTCTCTCAGCGAAATCTCATGGGAATGTTGGCATAGGGATCTTTTTGAGAATTTGATTTGGCCTGAAAGGAGATGGGTCATATCATCTTTAATAGATAAAATTTTCTTTTAGCAATTAATTATACAGCCAGAGCGGTAGGAATTAATAAGCTCAAACCTACCGTCCGGTTCGATGACGATTTCCGGCATCTTGGGTTCCGCTGGGCTGCACGGCTCTTCCTGCGACTCGAACCGTTGGCTGTTCTGGATGATGGAATCCATCTTGCCGTGCCCAAGGCCGGACAAGAAAAGCTCAGTGGTCACGTGTGGCCTGTGTCAAACAAAGAGAGAAATGCTGCTGTAGGCTGTATCCCTTGGTTACATGAAATACCTTCCTGTCTTTCCACTGTGGTTGTGGTATTTCACTATATCCATGACTCAATATAATTTTTCTTGACAATACTAAACAAATATTAAAAATAAAGATAATAATAATAATAATTATAATTATTATTATAATTATTATTATTATTATTATAATAATAATAATAATAATAATAATAATAGTAATAATAATAATAATAATACATGTGTAATAATAATAATAATATTTACATAGCCCCTACCGCCTAATGCCTGTGTAAACATAATATTGATTATACTACACAGACTTTATAATATTTGGAGCCTCAATATTGAACTTGAAATATCAAAAAAAAATATTCAAAAATGAGGTGGCATGTCAAAGATAGTGAATGAATCTATATTCAAATAGAAAATATGTTTTTAATTTAAGATAGATAATTGAGACTGCTTTCAGAAAAGACATATTTTATATATGATCAAGACTATCTATAGATATTAGATCCAGACTATCTGTAGATAAAGTAGAACTTCTTCAGAAGAATAAGACCACCCATTTTGCAAAGTGATCTTTAGTGGAAGATGGTCTATATTATAAGGTGTTTTTTATATATGCAAAATATATAAAACGTCACAGAAAAATCTGTCTTTTGTAGGAGGTGGTCTTTATTCGCAGGTGTGCTATTGAGAGGTTCCACTGTAATATATTCAGGCTTTCTGTAGATATTAAAACTGGAAAATCTGTAGAATGTAGATCTAGGCTAGCTATAGATCTATTAGATCTAGACTATTAGATATTAGATAAAGTCTATCAGTAGACATCATATGTAGCATTCGGTTTTCTAAATTTTATCTTTATTTTATCTATATTTTTAAAATTATTCTTAGATTTTCATATAATTTATAATGCCGGTTTTGTATTGTTATGAAAGGATATGTCCAATTACATTATTGGCCGCTTTTAGTCAATTAGTTGAGTAAATTAAAACTGTTTGATTCTTTATAAATGCTTCACTTGGTGACTTCAGACGACAGACAGGAACGACAGGGCAAGAACAAATACAGAGATGCATATTTAAACATTTTAAATTCTGCAATCTGAGATTCTAATGAGCTCTTGAAGATTTTATGACAATTCTTAAAAAGAAAAAGAATGTTAAATGTAGGACGAAAATTAAAAAATATAAAGAGAATAATCATTATAATTGTCACAAATAAAATAAAAATTTGATGGGACGAGAAGAAGACCTTGTTAAGATTGAGAGATGATGTGAAATTAAATGTAAGAAGAAAGGTTTTGTTTGCTGATAGAAAGAAAATAAATCAAAAAGAATAAATATATGCATTAATTAATGAATAAAACTTCTTGTAGAAAATGAGACAAAGACAAAATCGAGTAGAACTTTAAAATAATAAAATATGAAATAAAATAATACCTGGAATTAACCTTCCTGTAATAGATGCAACAACATCAAACAATATTGAAAAATAAAAAGATGAAATACATGTATGAAAAATAAGAAATAGATACTTAATGTGTTCCACTCGAGAAAATTCAAAGACTACGAGTCAATCAACATCGTTGATTCGTACGTCACGAACAATTCCCAGTGTTTTATCGTGCCTCGTTCCCAATCTTTAAATTATAAAAATTCTTTCTTCATTCGGACAACAATTGATTGGAACCACCTGGACGAAAGCACAGCGGCTATGTCAACTAGCCTACTAGAATTCCAAAATCCTCTGGGCAGAAAATGTCCCCTCCGTCCGAGGAGGACCGCTGCATCAATGCCATGTATTGGTCTCTGCAGCGTATGACAACCAAAACCAGAACCAGATCTAGATCTACTTTAAGAGATAACAAGTATAAAATAAATGGAAAATGTGTTACCCATTTCCTTTTTTAAAGAAAGCTCAGACAGTAGAGAGCCTGATTAACGCTTGAGAGGACCCCATTCAAATGTCAGTTTGGGCAAGAATTCTTTTATGGCAAGTAGTTAATGAGAAGCTAGGTCTATTCAGACTCAGTGAAAATACAGGTAGCTTCATAGAAAGCAATGGTTTTAATAACAATTTGACATAATATTCTAAGAGGTGACACCTTCACCTCCATTGTTACACAATCATTCTAATATAAAGTTGTTGTATATTTCTCTTGCGCAAAATGGTCTGGTAATCTTGAGCTACTTATAAGATATAACCGCTTATCTTTAAGGCTTTCTGTCAACCCTGAGATCACTGCACATAGTGGACAAGGATATTCTCAATTAACTAAAATCTGGCAGACGTGACCTTGTTTTAACTTTCTACCTCTGTGCTCCGCACAATGAGAAATAGGCCTATACAAGTACGTATAAGAAAATAAATGGTACTTACAATTCAGGCATGTTTTGCATATTCTTTGCTCCACTCAGTTTTAAGTACTTGATGTGTTCCCTGAGAGAGAGAAAACTCATACATAAATTTATAACTCAAAAGAAAGATATTCTTAAGCAAGAAAGTATGCGACATGATATTTGTTGGAGAGTATGCGCTACAACATAATATTTGCATTCAAATAATGAAAGACAAAAATTCATGAATTAAAAGTCTGTTTTGTAAAAGATGATTATTGATAAAACAGACTGTTTTTTGAGTTATTAGCATCTGTAATCGGATTAATGGTTTTCCGACTCAAAATTCATATAATTCTTCAATACGTTCATATTAATAAAAATCCTTAACAACAAAGGAACCTCTTCATTCAGATAAGAGGCTTAGAAATATACAAACGATACAAGAATCTTGAAAATAAAACTAAAAATAATAGAAAAGCTCTTTACAAGACTAACAGCTCTGGAGGAAATAGCGTTGTAAAAACTTGCAAGAAATTGGCGTCTTCTCCAGGGGGTGGTCATTGATGACTCATTCTGCTTCGTGCCACATAAACTGGGGATAAGCACCAGCTCTATGGGCCTCATGGTCATGAAGGAATTTACTTACTTGAGGATTAAGTGCTCGTAGAACTCCTTCAGTTCCGTAGATGCCAGGTCTGGCTCCAACGTGAAGATTGGAGTGATGTACTCCTGATCCAAGCGGTCCAGTTTTTCCTTCATGCCAATAAGATAAGATAAGATTAACTTTATTAATTCTTCATAGGAAATTTGCGTAGGATTACATGCCATGGCATGATACAAAACAAAATGATAAATACAGGCGTATAAGACAGAATAGAACATAACAAATCATCAATAATAACGAGACCACGAATCCATGTCGCCACCGGGCGGCGCCATCATTAAAAACAACATTTATCAAGCAATCTCACGGGCATCCATTCTCATTCGTAACATGACTAATAATAACATAACATAACTACTAATACAATATTGTCATGTAGAATGGTAATTCAATATTCAATAATTAATATCATGGAGATTATCACATTTTATTATCTTAGCTCAAATCATCTTATCATAATGTAATCCTATCATACCATACCTTATCACATCCTATCATATCTTATCACATCATATCTTGACTACCTTGTCCTATCTTATCGTATCTCATAAGTTATCTTAGCCTATCCTAATATTAGATCTTATCTCATTAAATCATCTTACTTTATCTTAGCTTATCACATCTCATCATATATTATTATCATATACCATATATTATCTTATATTTTATCCTACATTATGATGTTTTATCCTAACTCATGTTATCTCACCATAATTATCTATTCATAATAATATAATATCATATCTCATCCCATCAAATCATATCTCATCTTCTATCATCTTATCATATCTCAACTTATCTAATCATCTCAACTTATCTAATCATCTCATCTAATCCCATCTCATCTTATCATATCTCATCTCATCTCATCTTTTCTCATCTTATCTCATCTTATCTTATCGTATACAGTGGTCTCCGGCTAAGAGGCCGGTGCTGGGGTGACAAAAATATCGGCCTCTTAGGCGGACGGACTCTTAGA
>JAUEKV010203052.1:0-11324 GCA_031833985.1 Ancula gibbosa
GCTGAAGCTGAAGCACTCGGCAGATACATGTAGTATCACTATCACAGCTAGCCGAAGCTACTGTTCTTTCTAACTCTCGCACACTCTGCATATACTGTATCACTATCACAGCTAGCCGAAGCTACTGTTCTTTCTAACTCTCGCACACTCTGCATATACTGTATCACTATCACAGCTAGCTGGAGCTCAGTGTAAACTCTGTTGGTGGTGCTAAATCCCAATGGGGCAGTCATCACTGACATGCGGCATGGAGCTTGATCGTCCAGACACCCCAAGGGAAGCCCAATCAATTTCCATGTCTGGAAAGAGATCAAAAGAAATCTTTGTCATCTACCAGTACTATGACTTGGGTGTGGCAGACGCACAGAACAAACAAATACATTAAAATACATGATGCACAATTAACAGCACAATGTTAGACTTAGACCTAATCATAATAACCTTGTCCATGATGCATTGTACAATGATGACATTGACAAGCGAAGAGACGGGTTGCAATGACTAATGTTCTATACATGTACGTACATTGTAATTGTATTACTTACAAGTTACATGTAGATTCTATATAATTACTGGTAGAAATTAGGAAACAAACCATAAATTAAAAAGGTCACTATTACTATTAATACTAGATCTATTAATACATGATCTATACTATTAATATTACTGACATTTAAACCTTTGACTTTCAGTTATTCTGAACTACACCAGGTAAGGAACTGGAACATGTACAATGTATCCAACTTTTCAATGTTTCTTCATTAAAAGTTCATTTCTAAATATGTCTGAATCAATAAGTTTATCTTGTCTCATTCTTATTACATGTAACAATGTATAATTTGTCAACTCGAAAATTGTAAATCTAGTAGATGAACTGAAGGTAAAATAAAGGTAAATAAACTACCAACTGCAAAAAAAACTCTGGCACCAGCGTATTCAATCCATCCCAATTCAACTCACAATATACCCAATGCATTCTTCATAAAGTAAAAGGATGATCCAAGATAAAACATAAACAACAACAAAAAACACACAAACCCCATGCCAATGTTACCAAATTGAAGTACACTAAAATGACTAGTCTACCCAGTACTACTACTACTAGTACATGTAGTACTACTCACTAGCAGTACAATTATGTATGTACTAAACACTAGCAACTGTCATCTCTTTGTGGTGCCCAAAACCCTACACTAAAGTATGTACTAAACACTAGCAACTGTCATCTCTTTGTGGTGCCCAAAACCCTACACTAAAGTCACTAAAGAAAAGTTGTGTCGACTACCCAGGTTACATATTTGTTCCATCCAATCGACCACATTCATGATCGACCTGCTCAACGCACTTAAATTGTAATTGTACGGTAAGTAATTGAGTGACCAAAAGAAAAACACCAAACCCCAGAGGCCTCTTTAGTACATTACTACTATGACTATATTAATATGAGACAAGGAAATATCTACTATGACTAAGAGTAGTAAGACCAGAAACTAGGACTGGGTACTTTGACGTTGACTGACGATGCAAAGTTGAGCTGTCTCTACTGCCAGTTTTACCCGTCTTCTCATTGACCTGAAAATAAATTCAGTCTTGAATTTATGATGCTTATACTTATATACATATAGTATATAGATCTAACAAATGTTATTGTTGATTTGAATAATGATTTATGTATTTATTTAAGTTTCAATAAGTGAGAATGAAATAAGCACAGATGATGCAGAAGTGAAAAGGATCTCATGATATTTATTTACAGAATGAACATATGATCACTTGGACAACAGATTTATCACGCAAGCAATTCAAACATCCAACTTCAATCCATTAAAAATTACTACTAGACAAATATTTTATAATCCACACAAACAACCAGCTTTGCCCCTTTCACTTTCACCCCCCTCCCCATCCTTAGTTACTGGAATTCAACCATGATTAATAAACCTTTTTCTCTCGCTTCTATTACATGTACTTCTAACATTCTTCAACCAGACATTCTCTCAGGATCAGATTTCACCATTCATCTCAATCTCATATTACATATATATATATATTATTATAACAATGATGTAAATGAACGATCATAGAAAAATGACCAGGAGAAAGACGGCTCATCATAAACATATGCAACAGTGACAGCAAACACTATGAGTACAAAGAGAAAAAACAACAACAACCCCCTAAATATTTTTTTAAAAGACAAACAAACAAAAAAAGCATTATCACAGTTGTTGCTTGAAATGTTAATAAAATGTTATCCTTTAATCCTTATCGTTCGGGCAACGAGTCGCAAGGCAACCAAATATTTGTACACTCCCTTACCAACATTTTTACGCGTTTTTCTTTCTGGTGAAAATCATCAGAAGTAAAAACAAAAGTGGATGAACAATAAAAATTTGATTCCCCGACTCTGATGTTGAACAATGATCAAACCAATCGCAAACAAGTGGCAATTGTATAAATATAACAAGGACACGGAATGACAAAGGCAAGTTCCAATTTCATTCCAGGCCGAGTGACCCATAGAGCCCACTCACTACTAACAACGACTACCACTACCAGTCACTTTCTGCGGCTCGAATGAAGCAAGACGCCACTTTCCATCAGGGTTGAAAATACCCAGCAGAATTTGTGCTGGTACTCATTTACTTAGCACCAAGGTATAGAGTGAGTATAGTCAGTAGTAACAAACCGATAAGTGTCTCTCTAGGGTTCTACACTAGACTGTGGAAATCAGCAGGATTCAAACCCACAACCATTTGATTACGAGTCCAATGCGCCATGGTACCCAGTCGGCCATAGCTCAGCTTAATTTGTCAAACGTGTAAGGCTGAAAAAATAATGTTTTCACATTTTCAGTAAGGGGAATATCCTAATTCTAATTTTGGAAATAAGAAAGTGTATACATTGTAGTATCAAAAATGCAGCGCTGATGATAACGTCATGGTATTGCATTAGCTGCACGTTTTTATCGGCATCCAAAACTATTGACCGCTGAGATGTTGGTAGTGAACTGTTTTTCAAAGGAAAGAAATATCTCTCGGTCAGAAGCAGTACGGTTGCCATTTCATTTTTGATTATCCTTTCCCGTTTATCTTGAATTTGAAAGATAAATTGCTTTATCAAACTAAGTAAATTGAATTATCATAAAAAGAAACAGTACGAATATCAACTAAGAGTATTATCGATTGTGAGTTTAACATCACTTTTGATGTTGTTGATTGTCAATGAAAAGTTTTTCAAATCTTCCACCAGCGAGCCTCTCTTAAATCTCTGCGCTTCGTGAATTATATCTTGAATAAATTCTAATTGAACTTTAGCCCCTCCACGGACAGACGCCAATTGTTGAAAAAGATGATCAAAATCTGAAATAAGTTAGAGAAAAAGGTAGAACCATTATTAAATCTGTACCATCTGTATGACAAATAAAATTCTTATGTTTCTCTTTTTTTTCAAATTAATTTAATATATTTAATGCCACTTTAAAAAAAAAATATATATATATACTGTAAATAATTCTAATATTTGTGCAGTGGAAAGTAAAATAATGGCAATTAATTAAATAGAACAAACAAAAAATCTCAAATATGTAAACAAGTCATAATTGTGAAATTATAATTTCCTTTGACTAAAGTTTCTCATTCCTCAACCCAGCACCATTTATTAAATTATTGTCAACGGTTAGAATTCATTCTTTTAAAAATCAAAACGCTTTCCAAGGTCCATACTCACACAAATGGGATACAAAGTAAAAAGACTCACTTCTTCCAGGCTTTTTAACCGCTTTGGTGACAATGACTTTGAGCTGCCTGTTGAAGCTGTACACCTGAACATCTTTTTTATCCGCTATCATCAACGTATGGAAATCTGTGCTTGCTACCTGATTGGGGCTGACACTTCCGTCTAAATCAGAGACCCCATTATCAACAGTAGAAATAGAATTCGACGGCTGATAGACGGTTGAGATATTGGTAAAGACTTCCGAGTTCTCCTCTCCATCACTTCCCAATCCCGACCCTTCATCGTCGGAACCAATAACAATCTGCAACGGAACGTCCTCTGACAAAACCAAAGGAGGGCAGATGAGGAGTTAATATATGACACACAGCCAAACAGACAAGAAAGCAGCAGGATCATAAACATAATATTAAAAATGAACATCATGATCATAGGAAAAAAAGTCCCAGGAGAATTTAAGAGCCGCAATTGGAGAAATCTAATGTCACGATTCAATATGACATTCAAAGGAACAAGTGATCAATGAACACCCCTCGGAGAGGACGCCGGTTCCTCGCAGGTTTACTTTCCAAGCAGTACTAGTACCCATTAGTCAATTAGGCACCTGGGTGAAGTGTGGGATAGTGTTAAATGCCTTTCCCAAGGGCACAAAGCCGAAGTGGTAGAAGTCAGACTCGAACCCGGGTCTTTCGATCAGTAGTCCAAAGTGCTAACCGTTACACCACTGGGGCCATTTATTATTAAAAATTAACATAATTCATATATATGTATATTTATTTGTCCATTGTTCATGTTTAGACCATCCTCTGGGACGACAGAGATTTACATCTTAGAAGTTTGATGAATGAGATGAGATGATAAATAAAATACATACCCAAGTCTGATTCCGAATCTGATGTGAGGGAGGGAGCGGGGCTAGAAGGAGGAGTGATGGATGAAGTAGAGGGTCGCCTGTAGGGAACATCTCGAGACAGGGGACCTGGTAAGAAAGAGATAGATTTTTATATAGTTGCATTGAAAATCCTACTTTTAAAAACAAATTTTGAAAAATTCAAATTACAATCGCAGTGATTGGTACAAAACGAGTGTATATTTGAGAAAATGGTTGAGAAGTTGAGAAAATCAATTAAACGAAGCTTAATTTCTTAAGTGTTAAAAAAAATTAATTAATTAGTAACAAAATTTTCACAGGTGTAGTTTACAAAATGGTGTCAATTTCAACGTCAATGGCATTAATATGAATGATGGTATTGAAATGTGTGTTCTTACAATACGAAAAGGAAGGAAACGTAAAGCGTTTTCACAATTTGAGCAAGGGCTGATGTTAAGCAAGCGTACCTGGCTTCCTTTTGCGATGAGGGGAATTTGGTGGGCTTTCCGCTGATGGCCTCTTCCTTGGCGAGTTTCCGATGACAATTGCCTCTTCTGCCTCATCAACTGTCAACTGAAAAAAAGGAAAATATTCGTTAAAATTGACTTATGATAATGATTAAAATCACAATGTCAATTTCAACAAGAAATGAGATATATGGCAGTTGAGACGAATTTGTATACCACATGGAAATGGTTTAAAGTAAAGTCTGAGAAGACATCTACAAAAAATTGAATATGAAGAATACTAACTAATAAATATAATGCCAATTTTAAATTTGAAAAATAAGACGTGACAAACCTGCTTGTTGACTTTGAAGGGGTTTCCAAACATGTGCAGCCTGGTTGGCGTATTTTCCAATTCTCTCAGGGCTGGAGTCTGCTTTTTCAGCACTTCCTGATAGTTGCCCATCTGGCCAATTGGAACTCGATGTCGTTCATCTTCAAGATGGATAAAACAGATAGGCCTACATGTAGAATTCAATGAGGAAAAAACCCAAACACAAACCTCAGTTTAAGAAAGAGAGATAAGTATTTAAGTAAAGTTGAGGATGGGATACCATATGACAAATTCTATGCTCAATGTAACTTTGAACAACCTATACTGGCGATAAGGAATAATACAATACAGAATTGAATTAGGTAAGGAACATTAACATTGTCCAATAGAACAGAAATTTTGGGACAGCAACAATTAAAGATGCGTTGCATGATGAAATCTTTTCAAAGCCAATATCCCAATTCACAAGGCATCAGAATCAAAGCTAGATTCAGAATGCGCACTCAGGAAAGGGAAATTAATGTTTGGCAAATCTTAAAATTCTTTTATACACAAGAGATTGAATTCAACAATTGTGACTCACCTAGCTCCATTAGAGATTCACTATTCATGGATGTCCGGAAGAAATTGTTGCGCATTCGACTTATTTGATCGATTAAACTTTTACGAGGGATATCATACGGATTCCTGGAAGATAAGATAAAGAAAACATTTAAAACATTTAAAACAAGTCCCATATTCACTTCTGAACATCCAAACCCCAACAACAATAGGCCAACATAAAAGCACAAAAATGTGGCAACTTGTCACAGTTTCTCGCATCATAAATTGCCTTTCCAGTTATTTAGTTAGTTAATTTAAGAATAATCCCTGCGCACCATTAGCGGTGATCTCATGGATACTACAGTTTACCAACACAGGTTCTGTCTTCATTCTGTATGTTATCAAAACATAAGTAAACATAGGAAATAGGTTTAAAAGCTTTGAATCATATAACAGTCTCAGTATGAAGAGGAATCAATATTTTATCGAATGGGTTCATTTCTGTTCAGCAGTCCTTTATTAGTATGAGAAGGTTGGCATTCTGGTCTATGTCGACCAATAAAGATGAATTAGTATAAACATCTGATCGGAAACGTTTGGAAATCAACTAACAATGGTCACCAGCCGCAGCGAGAAACCCATTTCAACTGATCATTTACCCGAATTTTGAAAAAGAAAAGAAAAGCGAGCGCACCTATAAAACTGAGGGGTGATGTCAGGATCTTCCACAGCCAGGCTGAATCCACTGTAGTCTTGAAGCAGCTCTTGTTTTAGGCTGGCAATGTTTCCCCCCAGTTTGGCCAAGAGTTGGTTAAAGTCTTTGCGTTGCAACACTGATGTCTTTGTCCTGAAGAGATGAAAGCAATAAATATAATTGAGCAATTTTAGATGGAAATTGTTGAAAATGTATTTCTTTTAAAAATGAAACAAAACTTCACAAGTGACAAGATCTCATACTCGACTACAATATTAAACGACTAGATCATTAATTTTTTATTTTTTATTTTCCTGAAAACCCAGGCTTTTTTCTCCATTGATTTCATCAGATCTTTATTTTATTTCCCGCCATGCTTTGTTTTCATAGTAATCATAAATTTAATTTTAAAATAATTGAATTATTATGTATGCCTCTTTCTTCTTTGATTTCATTTGAATTTAATTCTTTCTCTGTATACTTTTTTCATCTACCATTTCATTTAAAAATTAAATTATTTTCCCCTGTACCGGTAAGATCTGCATGCTTTTTTTTCTTTCTTTTATCTAATTTAATTCAATTCTCAGTTCAGGCATGCTCTTTTCTTCTATGACTTCATTCAATCTTTGTTTTATACCAGAGGAAATAGAAACAAGACAACTCGTGTCAGCCATGAAGCATCCCATTTTACTTTCATGATAAAAATGAAAAATTCAAATAGAAGCCACAGTTGAGAGTAAGGTAATAGTAAAGAATCAAACAGTTTATCAAAGTTAGCTCTCAACTAAAGGGACTGAATAAGACAAAAAAAAATGTTCAGTCCCTTTAGTTGAGAGCTACAATAATAATGAACACAGAAATCCCTCAAGTACCTTGAATTAACATTGATCCTCTCCATCGGGGTCGGTTTCTGGCCAATAGAAGCATTCAATCGGTCCATTTCAATCCTAGCCTGAAATCACCGGTCAAAATAATTTTGAAACATGAATCATATCATCACATCACTCTAAGCATTCAAGAGACACATAGTTGGATAATTATTTTACATACACTACTACGAGGGAAACAAAACTTTCAAATTATTATTAAAAGGATTTTAATTATTTTTCATCATGAGATGATTTTGAAGCTGATCCAGAATGTCCGTAGACTTCTTGACTTTTAATAATGTGTTAGCATTTCACAGTAAATATGCACTAAATCCTATCGTAATTGGATGGTTTTAAAACGCCATGAATATAATATCAAAGATGTATACATTTATACTTCATCATTATAAACTAACAATATTGTAAAATAAAATAAAGACATAAAAATAAGACAAAAATCGACGATATTGGTTGAAATCATTTCAAATGTTATACATGTATTATGGAACAATAAAATTGATTGATAGTAATCTTGAAACTTCTTCCCACCTGGTTCTTTAACTTTTTCAAGTAAGTGATGACACTATAACTCAAACAGTTGTCAATACTATCCGACACAAGATTTGGTGTACCCATACGACCAAGAGCCCTTCTCAGGTTCTGGAGAATGGAAGTGAAACATGGTCATTTCATTAGAGGGATTATTGGACATTATATTTCGCATATTATAATTCATGATTAATCATTTTCAGATGCAGGAAAATCAAAATGAAATTTTACAAATTGTTCAGAGATTGACACTCATGAAAACAGATTATTAGTAAAACAGAAATAATTTTTTTTTAACTCCAAAACCGTTTTTCAAGTACATTATAACATACAAAATACATTAGATCTATTTTACAAAAACTTAAGCATTGAATCTAGAGATAAATGTTGCAACCCTCTAAAAGACATGGGATCTATCTCTTCAAGACTATTCCATTTCTCATTTCATTGCCAGCATTATTTTAAAATTCATCCCAAAAACCATTAGATCTATTTCTATAAGAAAGCAAGTCCAATTACAGCAGCGTAATATCCAGGCATGGTCTTCAGATAGTTCTCAAATCTCTGCCTCCACTGCTGATTCGGCTTCATATTGTGCACTTTGAACAATTCATCTGTTGGGAGGAGAATTTCAAGCATAGGATAGGATATAAAGTATTTCAACTGGTTACCATCTTATTTAATCATAAATACAGGCAAAGCAGATTTAATTTATTTATAAAAAGATAATATTTGGAGGTTAATTAAGCTGTAGAATAATTATATCTAAACAAAAAAGCTTGAGGTGAGTTGACTAATGGAGAGAGAAATATATTTTAAAAAGGCTAGGCGCATATTTTATTGTAAAACAAGTCTAAGTTTAGTAGCAGCATTCCTTTCAAGGCCAATTAACCTGGGTGCCTATTCTCAGTTTCCGTGGCATGAAGGGGAACAAGAAGTAATCAATGAACACCCATTGGAGCAGTTGCTAGATTTTCGCTGTTGTAAATCCCCAGCACAATGCATGCTGCTGGTACCCATTTAGATATTAGTTAGATATGGGTACATTATTAGATATGGGTACAGAGAAGTAAAACAGAGTGACTGTTTCGTGCCTTTTCCAACAGCTAACAGCTCTTTCACTACACCAGACAGGCCCCAGAGGAATTTCGAACCAATAACCATTGACTGTGAATGACCTGAGTACCACTATTCACAAAAGAAAATTAGACCAGGCCCTATCTGAATCTTGTTTATTGACGATTAAAAATGATGCAATCACAAAAATTAAAAAGTAGAATAAATGAGTAAATAACTTAGCAATAACATACCCAATAATGGCAACAAAACGGGATAGTTGTATGGCATAACAAATAGATTGACACTGGTTAATGAACTACTTGCTTTGAGATAACCAAACGGATGACACATTTCACTCAGTTTGGAACTGTTAGCCACAAACACCTGCAAAGGAAGATTTCAAGAAGAAAAATATCAAAAAAACTATTAATTCCACGGAACAAGGCATCTTTTAATATTATTAATCGATGGTAATCCATTTACTACATATAATAGTAACTAGATTCTAGATCTAGATCCAGTTGATATAAATCAGCTGGAATGAAAAAATAGAAAAATGAAAACACTAAAATTTCTAATAACATGTTACAACTGTTAGAATGAAAAAGAATAGTCCTTATGGGACATATCATTATCATTTATAAGTAATAAAATGGATACAGAACAATGGTTGAAATAAATAGCTTCAAGGACACGTGACGATTACTCGGGTTTGTGAGTTTTGTACAGATGGAGCTAGCATCATAGATTACTGAATAACAGGAAATAATAAAAAGATTAAGTCCTGTGGCAAAAATCACCATCAACTGTTCAATATAAGAATAGCTCGAAACAACTCATATGACCTATTTACTAGTTCTAAAAAATAAGACCACATGCTGGTTTGTGTGGCTATAAAAAAGCATCTTGTAGTCGTAGTCAAACAACACTGACCTGCCAGCAAGTGTTTGGTTGGCGTCTTCCTAGAATGAACTGGGTCAGGGGTGATGGCTCAAGCTCGTACTTGTCAAAAGGCAAATTCTCGATCACAAGAGGCTCTGATGGCTGACAAGAAAACTGTACAACGGGGTGGGCTGTGCGAGGAGGCTGAAATATATCAAGAATAACCAAAGGTTTCAAATATTACCTCTGTTATTTCAAATTACATATAAAATATTCACTCGAAAGAGGCAACAAACAAAATAAGACAACATGCATGTTATGTAACATCTATTATCTTAGCAAAAGAGCTCTCAATAAAATTACATTGACCCCAATAAAAGTATTTCGTAAGTTGGCGTGAAGAAGAAAAAAAAGGTTTCAGTAAACGTCAAATATGAGCATGTCTGTCCAACTTATAGAGGTCGTCAGAAAGGTTTTTATTTCAAAAGATTTAACAAATTTGTAATTGTTACTAAAATTGATAATTTTATTTCAGATATTTGACCACCCTACTTTTCAACATGGTGCCAAGACTTTTAAATCACCACCACTTTAAAAAGATCCTTATTTAATTTGTGGTCAAGTATATGAGTATATGACAAATGTTATTATAAAAAGGACAATTTGCTTTGCGTACCAAGGATGGACTGGTGATATCAGGCCAATAGCCTTCTGGGATAGGCCAGTGGCCCGTACAGTGACCTTTCTGAGCCGAGCGTGGAACGTAGATGAGCCGACGACAAGTGTGCCATGCTACGCTCTGGTTTTGGGTTCCGTTTGGTCCTGATGACACCGCAGGCTTCTTCTCATCATAGTCATAGACGTTGACAGGCTTGTTCGTGTCTTGATTTTCTGGGACAGAACATAAAGATGAGAATTATGATCAAATTGAACGTTAGACCACAAACCATATGCAATTTGCATTTCCCGTGTAAATAAATTTGTACACAAAATTACAAGAAATGACATTCAAATGGTTAAAAGTAAAGAAAACATTAATGATGCCAACAAAAAAACAAAAGAGAAAATGAAAAATGACACAGACAATAAATCAAGACCAGCACATCACCACCAACTCACATAAATTATCTATCTATCATTAACACATTCCAGCCGGCCGACGAGTATACTCGCTTCTCTGCCGGTCAGCCAGCCGCCTGGCGACAAGTATTCTCACAAACTGACTAATTATTATTTAGTCGAATATTTCTTTCAATCCAATCCTATTATTATATTATTTTATCATTTCCGGTTCACTACTTGACCTTTCATCCATGCCTGGGTCTGAAATCAAAACAAAAAT
>JAUEKV010204163.1:0-11317 GCA_031833985.1 Ancula gibbosa
AAAACGAACAAGAAACTTTGGAACAAAATCATTATAGATACAATACATTAATATATATCAATTAAGTTTACAATAAGTATCACATATATGTATCAACACAAAGTCAATAACAATTTAAATTTCCAAGAAGTCGAATGAATAAGAATTTGTCCATGAAAATGTCAAACAAGAATATATTCATATATATTATATAAACCAATAATAAATCATAAATCTGTAAAACAGAATATTTTGCATCAAAACAAAACCAATATAATGGAAAGAAGATACCTTTTCAAGGTTTTCTTCCTCTTCCTGAAATTATTTTAGTAGAAATAATAATATACTATAATACATATACATGTGTGTGTTTTAAAAAACTATGATGAATTATGACAAACAAAAGCCATTGATTTTTACCGGTGAGGTATCAAACTCCACAGTGTAATGACTATTTAGATAGTCTAGTAATTGCTATTATGAACACAAAAATAAAAATGCTTCATTTCTTCTGCAAGCACAATATGAATAGAACAGACTTTTTATGCTGGTTTGTAAGAGACTGTGTACATAAATAACTTTTGAAGAGGTTGAACATAGCAGTCTTTCCAATGAAAAAAAAGAAGTAAATTTTCCATATCTGTTGCTATAATATTCATAATGGTTGACAAATAAAATACAGGGGTCAATTGAGAATAAAAAAAAGAAAAGTGTAATCCTATCACAAATGGCTTATTACAGCAATGTATTTGTGTTTAAATTGGATTCTTTAGTAGATTCCTTTCAAATTGGTCCACCAACCAATCAGGTAGAGACTGCAATTAAAACTCACCGATTTACCAGAACTTGACCATGGCATCCCAGAGGAGTTGAGGGTAGCAGATTTTGCTGTTGTGGGCTGCGATGAATCTTCTTCTGAAAGAAAGAGTTAATTTCAGTATTACCAATGACCCTTTCAACTTCTCACCAGACTTAAACTTGCTATAAAGCTGCACAAATAGAAACGCAAATTATATATGTTAGAGCATCTCCATTTTTAAGAGTGCGCCATAGGCTGGCTCCCCATTGAAAAACGCATGCACCTTTCAAGTGAACATATTTATCCATAAATAAGTGAGAAATCATGCCCCTACCTATATTTCGGACTTATTGGAAAACACGGCCCTGTTTGCCATCTACAATCATCTAATGATAAGACCAAACTAAATGTCACAAGGATCAGAACAAGAGTAGTTGGCAGATTCTTTTCACATTATAGCCATACCATCTGGAATGACCCACATTTTCCCATAATTAAGACTTACTGTTACAAGAATTGTTATCGCTCTATCTTAATGGAATGAATCTCTTAACCCCTTGAACCCGTAATCCCTATATATCGGGATAAACCTTAGAACTCTATATCCCATGTACCTGATAAAAACAGTCCGTAAGCGACTCATGACGTCACTACGGACTGCTGGGACTATGGTAAATGTATTCAAAAGGTTTGCCTCCCTTTTTCAAAGAAGTTGAAACATATTTTGAGTGTGTTTAGTGTTTATTTTCAACAATGAAACGATCAGCTGACCTCAATTTGATGATGAAGACCTGAATTTAGATTCTGACTACCACGATAGTGAATTAGAAAGTGAATAAGATGATATGGTGAGTGAAAATGAGAATGAAAATACGATTGTAGAAGAACCAACTCTAGATGAAGATCTAAACTTAGGAGGACAGGGGGTTGCCACGCCACACCCACTCCTGCTCCTAGACAATAACGGAAAAGAATACAGGAGGCGCTGAGGAGCCCAGGGTTGGGTGGGTTCTTGGGCTCAGGAGGCTAGGGTTCAAAGGGTTAAGTTGTTCGTTTTATAAATGCAATTTTTTTTACTTGCAACTACATACTTTAAACAGAAAATTTACTGAAGATTATTCTTAACTTTCTTGTAAAGCACTTAGAGCTTGCTCATTGAGAGTGGTAGGGCGTTCAATAGAAATGACCATTATTATTATTCAAGCTGCTGTTGAGGTTAATGCCAACTTGAGGGCTGACAATAGCTTTCTAATTTCAGCCACATTTTCAAAATGATCAATATCAATAATTAACAATTCAATACTTGATTAACTTAATTTAGCACACCGTTGTTCAATATAATTGCCATCCAATGACAAAATACCATTAAATAGCTTTTCAAGTCTGTTTTGAGAATAAAAATTGCATGAATCAAATATGTAGGTAAAATACATTATACACAGAACTAGATAAAATACACTATACACAGAACGTCGACAAAAAAAACAAGAATTTTCAAATCTTGATTACCTTTAGCACACTATTCAATATTACTGCCATGTAATGATGCATTAAAGCTACAATTTATTTGTATAAATGTTCATCTAATGAAGTATTAGTGCTGACAATATCCCTTTAACGTTTAATTTGTTAATTTACAGTTTTTACTGAATTTATCTATGGATTCAAATTTCCATTAAAAACCCTGTGAGGTTGATGCAGGGAGACATCTTAACGATAATGGTTAAAATAGTTCAATTTGATCCAATCTATTTCACATGTGGTATTTTGTCATTATACTGTAAATTAGACGTAAAATGAAGGTAAGGATAATGGAAAATGATGAGTCCATATCCTACCAGAGGTGTGCAGATTACAAGAAACATATCTGTCTATCTGCTATCTACATCACTAGAATAAAAGAGAAATTTCAAAACATTGTTGATAATATGAAAGAAAGAATCGCATGAAAAATGTAGGTTAAACACACTGAACGGAATGTCACCAAAGAACAAGAGTATCAATCAACTGTTTCTTTTAAACTGGAAGAAATCGAATGAAAAATACGAAGAATTCTTTTTCAACAAGTTAATCAATTTTACCTCCTTCATTTGAAGATCTGTACAGGTCTTTAGCTGGTGAAAGATATTTTCAATCAGTTCAACAAGGAATCTTCTCATTTAAAGAATAGTTGGGGATATTTCAAGAGTAATTTATAAATAAAAATAAGAAGAACAATTCTGTTAATAGAATAAAAAAATAAATTTACCATTATTTTTAGGAAGTAATTGACGTAGATTAAACTTCCTTCAAAATTGCACTTATAAAAATATACACTCAAACACGCTTATAAAGAACACCCTTATAACGAAACTAGTAATATAAAGAAACGATTTTGCTGGACCGGATATTTTGCTAATAATTTGGTATGGCTATAACGAATTATTTCAACGGCCGCATATAGACGCATATAACGAAGGGATTCTTCAGTCTCGATCACTTACTTTTTCGCTATAAGCCATAGATCTAGTCCTAGTCAAAATAATATGTCTACTTTACAGTACTTACACTCTTATTACAGTGTTTATCGATCGATGCAAACTCTATGCTACCAGGAAACGATATGCCACGAGCGGCTAGATCTACCATAACGTATAGTAACACACTCTGTAGTGTTTATTGATCAATAGAAACCCCAGGCTACCGACGGAATGATAATGATAGATCTAGTCCTGATATGCTGCTAGCGGCTAGATCTACCATAATGTATAGTATCACACACACACTACTACAGTATTTATCAAAACGAAAGACCCGATATGCCGACCATATCGTACACATTACAATAACACACTAGGCATAGTGCAGTGTTAATTGACCGATACAAACCCCATACTACCGAATTCACGATAGCACTAATAAGTCGTCAAAGACTAGGTCTACCATATCGCAAATTACAGTACATGTACACTACACACTACTGTAGTATTTATCGATAGATTCAAACTCTAGGCTACAAAGGAAACGATAGATCTAGTCCGATTAGACCGATAGCAGCTATATCTAACGTAGGTTTAGTTTAAAAGTATCAATCATATGTGCGTGCCATGCTTTGCTGTTTAGTTTTAGCGCGTGTACCGACTGTGTTATATGCGTCTATAGTCTATGGAAACGTAGGCCTAGGGTTTAGCAGTTGGTTTCATCACAGACAACGGGCATGGGTTCTATCATCACACACATAGGCCTACGTCACAATGAAGGCATTATTATTAACATCACGGGCATGATACGCAAATTAGATGTTGTTCTCTTTTTAAAAAAACGTGTATTATTAACATTACGTTCGGTGTACAGGGTTCTAGTAGACTCAAATCGGACATTTAAAAGACAAAACAAAGTATAAATAAACAAAACAGGATGACTGTCTGGATCACACCTGATACGCATTGCCAGAGGATGTAACATGGGCGGGTTGTAGTTGTACTCAAGGAGTTGCATCCTCCTTTTGGTTATAACAAAATAGCGTTATAACGAAGTAAATTGTCTGGTCCCCAACATTTCGTTATAAGTGTGTTTGAGTGTATTTAAACTAGTAACAAGCAAAGAGTCCACCCAAGCGAAACAATAAAAAAAATAAAAAATACATTACAAAACACAACATGGATATAAAACAATAGTTTATTTTTTTAGACCGTTTCACTTGAGATTTCTATCATAGTCCGACAGTTTGGTGGTGGGGAAAAAGAGACGAGATGCAGGGAAGAAGAGCTTGATAACTGAGACTAGATTGCGTTTCATTGAAATCTACACACCTCCGGCATAAGTACTTGTGAGCATCTTAGCAGTAGAACCCATGCCTGCGAGTGAAGAGTAGGAAAAAAGGCAAATAAAAATAAAAACCTCTGTTGACAACCTGTTCAGAAGCATAGAGTGAGTGATGCTTGAGATAAAAATGATGTTCAAACAAAAATAGACAAACAAACAAATTAATGAACAACAAAAAAAACAAAGAAAGAATATTAAATTCTATTAAAAAATGTAGGTAAAGTTAAAATTAAGTACATGTACATGTAAGTACACTAGCTAAAGTTTTAATGTAACAACTCTAATTACTTGGTCTAAATACCATTAGGAAATTCAAAATTTACGCTGTTGGATAGTAAGAAAAAATATGGATATTCGAAGCTATAACCAAAACTCTTATTCTTATACAGAAATTTTTAATTGAAGCCAAATAGGTCCACACACACAAATCATCTCTGCTACTTTGAGTGACTCTCATCATCATTCTAGGACCTGCAAGCTCAAAGGCACAATTATATCAAGAGCTACTGACTGTCAGTCTTTTCAGTAGCGAGTTTTGGTTAGATGAGGAAGGTCTCTAACAGGAGATTTTGCATGTCTGCTTTTCTAAAATTTACAGATTTATAGTGTCGTGTCTACTGTTTCTTAAACATGTTTCTAATTCTTTCAAGCAAGGGATATGAAATTTGAAACTAAATTTCTCAGGCCATCACGAGTGTGAGAAAAAAAAAACCCTGTCCACAGTGGAAATTTTTTTTATAAATGAAGATTCATTTTGGGGAATTATTTACCGCAAACTTCTTCGATATAAATTCTTCTAGTGAGAAATTCAAATCAAAGTGAACATTACATGTAGGGCACAGATCAATCCATGGGTAAAACTCAACATCCCACAGGCAATATTCTTGTCCAGTAGTAAATAATAATACTCATATCAAATAATCATTGAAAAGTATAATCAGATAAACATAATTAGTCATTGCAGCTTATTATTCTCTACCTCTGTCTAATAAGGGAGGATTGATTATAAATAAAACAACAACACATAGTATGATAGTGGCTGATAATGGAGGCTGATCAGAATTTTCAATGTCTAAAACAATCAAGGGATTCTAAAGCGACAATTGAAAGCTAAAGTTGGTTGATTATCTTGTGTTAGATATGATTATTATTATAATCTTAAGATGGAAAACTATTTTGACATTGCCTCGGTAGACTGAACAAAGGGCTTGAACTAAGAGATCTGACATAGCACTATCAAAATTCTTCTCAGAGTGTTAAATATTAATTATGGGTGAGAAAATATGGAACAGCATTTAAGTAAAAATCTTCTCCAAGTGTAAGATACTAATCATGAGTGAGAAAATATCAAACTGCAGTTTCATTGTATTACAAACCATTAAGAACCGACGACGAAAATGTGCTTGAGAATGTCGCTTTAACCTTGTCACTGAATTCATTTAAGGTTGGTTGCATTGATTCCACACGGTTCTTTAGAAAGCCCTTAAAAATGAGTCAAAAGACAGAAAAATGGTTTGTGACTACATGCACAATTGTACTTCTCTTATTACATCACATCAAAGAATAATCATAAATCATTAAGAAGGATTTGCTGCCCTGGACACTACTGGGTGTAATGGGTGAATGTATGTAATATATTAAGAAAGATAGAGAAAAGAAACTGCATCACTAGATGAAATTCTAAACCATTGAATCCTGTCATAAAAATCCCTGATTAATTAAATGCTTTTTAAGTATTTTTGTTAAGCATGAACAAGGCACTATAATCCCCCCCCCCCCCCTTTTCCATTATTTCATAGCCATCATAGCATGATCAGTGGGTGATTGCTAAATTATCTAAGATCCCAATAAAGGAGAGTAAATAAAGATGATTAGATTAAATAGTAAAGAAAACAATAGAGAAACATAATATACCTTCTCTGGCATAGTATCCTGTACATGTTCTCTCAATGATTTTATTGTCGTAAGGGCTCTTTCACGAACCCCTGAATTCTTCCAATCTGGAATGTATTCCTTTAAAGTTTCAGAATCTGGGATGTATTCCTTCAGAGTATTAGAATCCGGGATGTATTCTTTCATCCATTTTAATTCAGGGATATAACTTTTCACATTCTCTATTTGCTGTTGGCACAAAAAAGAGGCAGTTGTTGAGTTAATATAAGAGAAACAATATTCACGTAAGATATGATCTTTGTTTTATATAATTTAAAGTAAGATTCAAATAATAAGATTTTTGAAAACCGTCATAAATAGTGGACATCTTTAGTATTAGAATCAAAATCACAAATATTTGTGAACTTCAAAATCAAATTAAAAAATTACCTTGATAATGTCATAAAGTAATAGTTAAATGTTTTAATCACAACAAGAATGTAAGAATACCTTAATGAGACCATACCATATTATACCATATTTATATTATAAATGATATTATTATTCACCTTTCCTCCTATATATTACGACAGAAAATAATCAAAATTTGACATTATAATATAATGCGTTCCTCCAAAATTTGCATATTTCCAATCTGTATTGATAAAAAATATATATTCCTAAACCATGGAAGTTGAAATTGAAGAAAGCAAAAACCCCAAATGAAGATTAAAGTTTCCATGCTATTGTTTTTTTTAGAGACACACTATATACTACAAATTAAGTTTTAAAAGTTGTTTATTAAACACTTTAATTTTAACATCTATTTGAAATATAAGTTATGATTAATAAGGCTCATAAAAGTAAAGAAGGAACATTAATTCGGGAAGAACACAATGAACCATACCTGACTAATGGCATATCCACCACTGGCTCCACCAAATAAAACAAGATAGCGAATCTTCAGCAAACGAGCAAAGCCGCCTACGATTTTGGTAAAATATGACAACTCCCTGTAACCTCCATTGGTAATCGTTCCATCCCGATATAACAAAGGTCTGGGTCGTACTTTAACACCATATCCTGTGGATCCTTTCGAATTGACTCCATGGTAATTTCTCACATGGACACGGGCCAACTGCATGGACGTTAGGCCCTGAGGCGCGACACTTCCAGGGCAGGCAGAGGCACCAGCTGAGTGTCCACTGCAGAGAGAGGCTGTGGCCTGTCTGAACTGGCTGCCTTGTGTTTGGACCACTCCATAAAGATAGCTATTTGTCTTGCTCTTTGGCAAGACTTTACAAGCACGGCTGGTGAATAGAGAAATAAAAGAAGATTCAATTTGTTTTCAACAAAGGACTTGCCCCTGCCCTATATTTTCAGAATTCATATTTACCAATTATGGAAAAATCTAAAGACAACAATAATAATGTTAAATGGTTAGGAAGGAGGTAAATGAGAAAGGCAACATCTGCTTAGAGAGCATCAAATCTAGCCATTCTGGTGAAGATTTATCATCTATTATTATATAACAATTTTAATACAATCCTTGATATTGATGTACAGGTTGAAATGAACAGGATTCTTGTCCATGTGTAAATTAGGTTGAATTTCTTTACTTCATGTGAAAGAAGATCATGTAACTTGCTTGAGTTTGGTGCAAAAGAAAATGTCAATGCTTAAAAAATAAGACCACAATTAGTGTGAATATTGAACATGAAAATTACCTAAAATAGGAACACAAGCTCCCTCTGTATGTCTGGAAACCCCCCTTATATATCCATCCCATATTTTTGTTGTTGTCTTATTATTATAGATCGATACATGTAGTATACAAAACAAAAGCCCTTTCATAACATTTGGTTCTACTCATATAGGCCGAGATCTAGAACCTAGAAATGAGTGGATCGCAGGCCAGTCAGCCGTTGCGGGGGAACCTTTTGTTTCAAGTGTCGCGTCAGCCAATGGGCGTGATGCATATCTCTTTGTTTACCAAAATAATAAACCGTAAAAAACATCCCAGATGCGCCGAAATGGTGCGCAGTCGATATGTAAACAAATAGGCGTGGCCTAGGCTTAACCAAAGCCGAACTACAGTAATCAGTATGCATACTATAGTATATGCAAACAAAAGACATGGAAAGGTCAACTATTGAAGTTTATCTTCATAGCCATAGACAGACTAATCAGTAGGCCTAATCAATTAAAATGGGCCTAATCTCAACGAAGGCGTCGCAGTCAGTACTTGAGTACTCTAGATAGATCTAGTTTTCTACTCTAGACTTAGACTCTAGCAAAATAATATAAACATCTAGATTCAGATTCTAGATCTAGATCTACTTAGAACTGTTGGCGTTGGCTGTTTGTGGTTATAATACCGGGCATGACGTCACACCAAGGTTGGGGTTGGGGTAGTTGATAGAATTTGTGACGTCATGCCCGGTATAACCATAAATTACCGAACTGTTACTAGATCTAGATCTACACTAGCCCTAGGCCCAAAAAAACCTTTGGCTGTTTTTGGATACATCGGGCATGACGTCACAGAAGTAGCAGTAAGTAGTAGGGTCACAGGAAGGTTTAGCCCCAGTGGTCATTGATAAAGTTGTGACGTCATGCCCGATGTATCCACAAATTACCAAACCTTATATTATCATTTTAAGAATTTTAAGGTCTTTTCAATTTTGTGATCATAATTAATCATGTCGAGATGGGATGATGGAGGATAAATCTTCCCACTCACTCCTACTCAGTCTTCAGATTGTTGTTATTGAAATTGAATTGTTCATCAAAATGTTAGTGTGGCCTTGCCTTAGAAGTTAAGGCACATATATGTGACAGAGACAGGGGACTGGGGGAGTGTATGATGATAACATTGATTGTAGATTGTTATTGATTGTGTACAGTACAGTGACACATAGAATCTCTACTCATTAACTACTGTCTGTTGTGTACTGTTACGTTAATGTTAAAGTTAGAATCTAGTGTTGTTGTAGTGGTACCCAAGGAAAAAAGGAGAAGTAAAAGCAAGTAATTCCATTACTTACCCGAATCGTCCGATAAGCAGATTCGACATTTCAGACCGAAATTGTAAGATATAGTCTAAAATCTACATATCTTTACTACACTTCAGGCAGGCTGACGACATAGATCTAGCCTAGAGCTGAGAAAGATAGGAACTTTTCACTCTATCACCTTTCGGTCATCCAACAATCATTATTTTTGATTGTTATTGATTGTGTACAGTACAGTGACACATAGAATCTCTACTCATTAACTACTGTCTGTTGTGTACTGTTACGTTAATGTTAAAGTTAGAATCTAGTGTTGTTGTAGTGGTACCCAAGGAAAAAAGGAGAAGTAAAAGCAAGTAATTCCATTACTTACCCGAATCGTCCGATAAGCAGATTCGACATTTCAGACCGAAATTGTAAGATATAGTCTAAAATCTACATATCTTTACTACACTTCAGGCAGGCTGACGACATAGATCTAGCCTAGAGCTGAGAAAGATAGGAACTTTTCACTCTATCACCTTTCGGTCATCCAACAATCATTATTTTTGTTCTCTGTTGCCGGAGATGCAGATTACTTCCCCTTAATGTCTAGATCGATGTTTACGGAAACAGAAATATACCCCTATTTTACCGATGAATATTTTTGTGATCATTCCATGGAATTTTATTAAACGTGGATCATTCTTATCGCGCCAATGGTGGATCCAGTTTTTTGCTTCCGTGTTGCAAGCTCTCAAGTCTATGCATGGGGGTCCAAGTTCACAATGGTTGAGAATATGTTCCAAGGTCTGCTCTGGCGCTCCCACGTGCACTGACTTGTTTGGATCAGTCCCCACTTAAGTAAATTGTTTCCTGTCTTGCCCATTTGGCTCTTGTGCGATTCAGGGTCACCCATTCATTTCGGGGAAGCGTTGTTCCCATTGGGAGTTCCTCAATTGCAAAATTGGTGGCATCGCTATTTGGATAGATGTCCCATTCTCTGCACTTCGCTTGTCTGTAGTCTGGTGAATGATTTGGGTGCAGTCTTTCTGTAATCATGAAGCTTTCACGCGACTTCAGTCTCCTCCTTATGATATCATGTCCATACAGGGGTGTCTGGTGTTTGTTTCCTGCTTGTATTTTTGGACTTTGGTTTATGCTTCTCTGCGGATGTGTGGTGGTGCTATCCCTGCCAGTCTGAAGACCGCTGATAATGGTGTTTGGCTTTAGTGTGTCTGTGATTATGTGGCATGCATTGTTCAGCAGTGGGTCAATATTGTTGGCATGACTTGACCTGACCTAGCCCAGACTGGCGAGCAATACTCCGCTGAGGAGTAGCAGAGTGCTATTACTGTCACGTTGTTGTTAGTGTTTTAGGGTCTGCTCCTCATTTTATGTTGGCAAGTTTTCCTAGGAGGTTGTTCCTTGTGGTTGCCTTTGCTTTCACCTTTGAAACATGTGGGAAAAGGATAGTGTTCGGTCCAGCGTGACTCCTAGGTATACTGGGAGGTTGCTGTAGCCTAAAGCCTGGCTGTTCCATGTGAGTTTTAGCTTTCTGTTTGCCTGGTGGTTGATCAAGTGGAAGGCGCACATTTGGGTTTTCCCGTGATTTGCATTGAGCGAGTTCTTTTTGTAGTTGTTGGTGAGGATATTTATGGAAGCAGACAGTCTCTCTTCAGTGGCGCCGGTGGTGTAACGGTTATATAAACTGGGAATAAGCATCAGCTCTATGGGCCTCACCACAGACTAGTAATTTATTTACTAGTCTGTGGGCCTCACGGCCTTATAGGAATTAGGTATTTCGAGGTTGGTCATGTGATCAGCCTACAATGCCTGTATAATAAAGTATTTAACACTAGGCCTATGG